>JAULBY010026894.1:0-110109 GCA_032358315.1 Ophiocytium majus | reverse complement strand
TTGAATCATTTCTTTTATTTTATCATTCGTTTCATTTAACCTTTCATGAGACATATGTAAAATTTCATTATTGATTGAAACAATTTTACTATAAACTTCCATTTTACACCAAAAAAACATATCTTCAGGTGAATAACCATAGAATAATTCTGGGTCATAACCACCAATTTTTATGAATAATTCTTTGTTGATGCAAATGGACCCGCCTGGGGCACCTATATCACCCATAGTTATTGATTCATGGTTAATATCAATATCATTAATACCAATAACACCATTCACAATATTTTCGGTTATATCTTCTGGTAAATAAAGCAATCTTCTATCTTTAAATGGTTGGATTACCGTTGTTCCTAATTCAAGTTCATTTATCAAATTTATAAAGAAATCATCAAAAACTAAACAATCTAAATCATGAAATAAAAAATTGTTACTACATTTATTTAACATACTACCAATATTATGACAAAGAGATTTATTGAATGGTTCTTCAGCTGTTTTTTTAATCCAAAAATAATCTATATTTAATTCTTTAGATTTGTTTTTAAATAATTGTTCTTCAGAGTGTTCAATAATAGTTATGTTTATTTTTTTATTACTATTTTTAATTGCTGCTTTTAAGGTTTTAACCAATGGCTCTAAAAACCTAATTCTACCCATGACAGGTATTATCACTGAAATATAATATGTTTTTGGTGTTTTCTTACGTAATAATGGTTCATAAAAATGAACCATAGTGTTCGTCTCAATTAATTCATTTAAACTATCCATTTTTTAATTTAGTTTTTGGTTTTTTGTTATTAACTAATTGATTTAATTTATAGACATAATCTAAATGAATTCTTCCATCACTAATCGGATTTGAATCGTTGTAAACGTAGTTTACCTCATCCATATGCATATAGTGTTCTAACCCAGCCATTTCTATCATATCATACATAAAAATTAAATCACCACCTGCAACCCACCAATTACCATTTTCATCTTTTAAATCAGCAACATTAATCGCTCGCCATAAAAATATTTTCCATGTTCTAATATGTGATGCATTAAAAGGTTCAGTTCTTAATTTTGAAATATCTGTAATCGGTTTAGTAAAACCAATTTTACCGCTTTCAAATCTAAAACTACCATTTGCTATCCAGATATCATTATTTTTATAATAATTAACTATTCTACCAAAAACATCATTTGAAGGTAAATAATCATCGCCATCAACTTCTACCACAATATCATCATTATTTATTTTAGCTGTGTCTCTACAAATTAAATCATAATTACCACATTGGTATCGTTTTGTTTTATTTTGAATTAAGAAAAAACGATTATCTGTAGATATTATTTTTTTAATTTTATCAATACTATCATCAGTTGATAAATCATCAGTAATATAGCACCTAAAATTTTTATATGTTTGATTCTTAATTGATAACAGACAACGTTCAATATATTCACTAACATTATATGATGTTACAGCAATAATTAATTTATGTTTTTTATTCATTACTGTTTAAAATAATTTGTATAATTAACATGTCTATTTTGTATATCACTAAAATCTTCTGTTTGTAAAGCCATATTTGGTGTAAAACCATAAACATTATAAACAGTTTGTAAATCAGCATAATAAACATCTATTTGTTTTTTACGACCTTCAGTCATTGCTATAATAGTTTCAAAAAGACTACTCTTAATTGCAATGGCATGTGTTGTATATGTTTTAATTAACTTTAATACTTTATCGTTAATTTTTGGTGGTGGCGGCCCATAAATATGATTTCCACCCAAATAAAGCATGTCCCAATTATCTGGCAAATTACTCATATATTCATCTAGTTTATTAATTTCATCAGTAAAATAAACATCATCTTCAAATATTAAAACACTAGAATAATTTTTTTCCATAGCTTCTTTAATTAAGTTGATATGGGTTTCAATTAAACCCAATTCACCAACTAATAAAGAAGGATTAAATTTTGTGTTACTCCAATCAAATTCTTTACCATCTATTGCATCATATCGTTCAATACCAGAAACACCAATTCTATTGAATTCTTCCTGAACCTTTTCCCATCTATCTGGTCTACGCTTTAAGTTAACACAATAGGTTTTGTCAAAATATTTTGTTAAATCAATCATTATTTTTTGGTATTATTTTTGTATTTATTGTCTAAATTTTCTTGTTTATATTTCTCAAGTATATTATCACCATTTACAACAACATTTGCTTTAAATTTAATAACATAATTTCCATTAAATTCAACAATTTTATCAAAACTACTAATTTGATACCTGTATTCTAAATTGTCAGCTACACCAATTGTTTTATTTGTAATAAAATCTACAAAATTAATATCTAACATATCTTCATTTTTTGGATTTTCAATAACTTTTTTTAATTTACTTAGGAAAAATAAACTAGTTTTGTTATATTCATCTGGATACTTGCTAATGTAAAATTCTAATAGATTTTCACTATCTGAAATTTTTCTAATATTAAGTTTTTTAGTATAACGTTCAATATTAAATTGTCTTGTTGCTTCACTTGAAACAACAATTGGTTTATCGTTTTTTGTAGTCGCATAATACTCGGTACCACCGATTTCACCATGTGTTGCACTAATCAATTCACCCTTATCATCATAATTCATTGTTGCTTTATCTAATAAAACAATATGGTCATTATCCATGGCATCATTACCACTATTAACAATATCGTCATTATTGACAACCATTATTAACGGGTAATTATCAAAAGTATCTACTTTAACTTTTTTAAGGCCGCTTTTATGGTCTCTTTGAACTGTTTTGGTTATTGGAGTACCATCAGCTTCATAACCTACAATTGTTGAAACATAATTATTTGTTTCATTTAAAACTTTATACGTTCTCCAACGTAAATCCATAACTTCTTGAGTTACTTCTCCATTTATTAATGAGTCGGCAACTTGTCCTTGTGTGTGTCTTTGTGAATGTGATACATCAGTTGAGAGTAATTCACCTGTTTGATTCAAAGAGTTTTTTTCTACATTAGCTAATGCTAGGCTAACACGCCCTAACCATTTTTTCATTATATTAAAGATGTATAAATGTTCATTATTTTTTTACCAACAACATCATTTCTGAATTTATCTAAATCTTCAGGGATATCGTGTAGTGATTTTGATTTTATATTACCAGAAGAATCTATATCATAAATCCAACCTTTTTTACCGCACATCCAACCTTCAATTGTTGTTCTACCTAAAAGTATACCTGCAGTCTCATCACAATCATGGATAAATTTTTCCACATTTTGTGTTGGTTCGAAATATTTTATATCGTCTCGGTATCGTATCATATCGTCTAAATACGTATCATTTTTCTTTCCAACAATCCATAATTCATTACCATTTTCTCTTGTGGTATCAATTAAGTCTTGAATCATATTTTTTCTTAAATAATCAATTGTTCCAACAAATAGAATTCTTTTCTTAGTTCTTATTTTTTGATTTGAATAAACTGGTTTAAATCTTTCGGTATCAATTGGGTTATAAATAACCTCAACTAAATCAGGATTCACATTAAATTTATTTTCTATGTGTTCTTTAATTTCAGGGCGTATTGCAATGTATTTTTTAATTTGTGGTGATAAAACTGGTTCTTCTAAGTTGATTACTTCAGAATGTATTGAACAAATTGTTGGTGTTTCTGGATAGAAACGTAACAAATGCTCAGTTATTGGTTTATGGTTTAAATGAATAATATCAAAATCATCATTACTAACTTTATACAAAGTATTTGGCTGAGAAACAACATCACCTTGTGGTGTTTTTAATAACCATTTACCATCACCCAACTTAAACCCAGGCGGTTCCTTAAGCTCATACATCTTAATACCAAGTCTATTCGCTATACCAACCATTGGCGCACCAATATTAGAACACACACTCACTTCACAACCCAATTTAATTAATTGTTTTGCTAATTCTAAAACATATAATTCAGACCCAGTGTAATTGGCGAAGCTTAAACAACCAATAAGTACTTTTAATTTTTCACCTTTACGTAATATTCTACGTAGAGTTATTGGTAATTCTGATTTGAATTCTTCAGCAAAATTTTGTCGATTAACTTCCCAAGCATCATTTGTCATTCCAATTGATTTATGGTTGATTCTGATAATGGTTGTAACACCAATACCAACATCTTTTAAGAAATTTTCAAAACAAAAAGTTACATCATAAAAATGAAATCCTTCAACTTTTTCGTTGAATTCTGTTTGTATTCTAGTTTTATCAATAGCGAAAAATACACCATCAACAGTTACAACTTGTTCAAGGTCTTGACCCAAATCGTCTGAATATGTTGATAACCATGTTTTACCTTCATGAGTATGTTGTACTCTACCATACATTTGTTTTGGTTTTTCCCACCATTTACCTGATTCTGGCATGTGTTTACTACCAGCAACACCAATAATACCTGTAGTAGGGTTTTTTTCAAATAATTTGATTAGTTTTTGACCCCATTGTTTGGTTTCAATTGTAAGGTCATCATGACAAAACACAACAATACTATTTTTAGCTTGTTTTAAACCACGATTATAAGATTTGGTTAGTGATTCACCATTATTAATAATTTCGATAACCTCGATGTTATTATGAAGCCCAGATGACTTAATAATGTGTTCTTTATGTATTGGGTTGGTTTCCCTTGTGCAATATACTACTGTAATCATAATTTTATATTTTATGTTAATAATACAAAAAAATTATGAATAAGTAAATATGGAAAACAAAAAACCCACTATAAAAGTGGGTTTTAATTATATTTTAGATTTTCGAGAATAAAGTACCAGTTACATACAAAGGGAGTCGAACCCTAATAATTACATTTTTACAAGTCTACATTTTTACATTGTCAATATCTTTAACGACTTTTTACATCGATATCGTTTGAATATTTTATATAAATTTGATAAAATTATCACCTTGTCAATTTTTTTAATAAAAAATTTAAAACATTTCAAGTGAGTCAGCACGAGAAAACTTATTTGGTTTAGGTCCAAAAACCTTCTTTACTAATCTAAAATGGTTGTATTAGTTAACTAATTCTTCTATGTCATCATAAGAAAAACTAATTTCAATTGTTTTTTGATTTAACTTTTCAATTTCTGTTTGAAATTGTCTAATTTCAGCTTTTTCATTGTTGATTTTAGTTTTCATAACATTAGATGAAACATATGGTTCATATTTTACTACGATACTTTGTCTAACAGTACCTAAATTTTCAAACTTTGTATGGCTTGATGGTTTAGTTTTGTTAAGACTATTTTCATATGTTTTCAAAAGCAATTTATGATTTTGTTGTTTTCTAACAATTGAGTCAATTCCAAATTCTTTATTGAAAGCAGAAATTTTATCATTTATTTCTTCAGAAATATTTAAAGCTTTAATCAATGTTTCTTCAACATCATTAAAACTATCTTCATTTTTAGATGTGATTTTTCCATCTTCGGTTATATGACCTAATGCAGCTGAATTAATTTTGTACGTTAATGTTCTAACGATTGATGATATTTCATTTTTAATTCTTAAAGCTTCTGTTAATGTGATTTTCATATGTTTTGTTTTTAGTTTTGCAAATATACTACAATTAAACACAAAGTGCAAAATTATTTTTTAAATCGGTTATAAGCGTTTTCAGTTATATTTAAAATTTCAGGAAACCCAATAAATTCATTCAAAGTATTAGCATTTGAATAGCTCATAGATGAACGTAAATAATCTTCAAAATTTTCTACCCATTGCTCAAGAGTGTATTCAACTTTTCTCATTCTAGAAACACCTTCTGATGTAGTTAAATCTGTTTTACCCCATTTAATCTGTACTTCTTTGGTACTCATACCTCTGAAATTTTTATAAATTGGTATTTTAAATTTATGTTTATGAAGATATTGATAAGAATAAATCCATTCAGCAATACCTTGAGATACTTTGATTTTACCCCATAAATAATTTTCACCACATGAGTCAATTGCTTTATTGAAAAGACTACCAACCATAACATAATCAGCACCTAATGCTAAGGCTTTGATTATATCACTATAGTTTTGCATTCCACCATCAGCAACAATTTTTGCTGGTTTATCTAAATTAAATGAGTGTTCAAAACATTCTTTAATCAAAGAACCCATCGGAAATCCAATACCAGTATGTACGGTGGTTGAACAACCACCACCATTTCCAATACCAACACGAATAAAATCAGCACCAGCATTAGATAATTCAACATATGTTTCAGGATTAGCAACATTACCAACCATAAGCACAATATTTGGAAATTTACTTTTAATTTCTCTAGTCGTTTTAACTAATTTACTCATGTGTCCGTTGGCTATATCAATAAGATACATACCATCTTCTCTTAATTCATTGCTTACATGTAACATGTAATCTATTTCTTGAAGAGAATAAGATTCAAAACCAATATCATTTTTTTCACCTCTTGGCAAACAAGTTAAAATATCTAACCAAGCATATCTAAGTTTATTCTTTTCATTAATTACAGTGTCCATTGGAGCGGTAATCAATGGTAAAAAACTACCATGATAAGGATTTATAGTTTTCCTAGAATTGATATCTGACGCTTTGGCTGGTTTTATTAAAATATCGTTAAAATCGAATTTATTCATATTGTCTTTGTTTGTTTATTTAACTCCAGTGCTACCAAATCCGCCAGCACCTCTATTTGTATCTGTTGAAATTGACTCTACTTGAATGAATTCTACACCTAATTTTGGTACAATTGGTGCAATTATAGCTTGTGCTATTCGTTCACCATGATTAATAACAAATGGTACATTACTTAAATTGATTAATATTACTTGTACCTCACCTCTATAATCAGCATCCACCGTACCAGGGCTATTCAACACAGTAATACCGTGTTTTATTGCCAATCCACTTCTAGGTCTAACTTGGATTTCTAGATTATTTAAAATTTCAAAAGATAAACCTGTAGGTACAAGAATTCTTTCTAATGGACCTAATGTGATAGGTTCACTTAAATTAGCTCTCAAATCAAATCCTGAAGAGCCATCAGTAGCATATTCAGGATTTGGATTGTTTGAGGAATTCATAAAATTAAAAGGTAATTTCATTATTTACTATTTTTTTCACTTTTAATTGCAAATAAGTTACCAGCTTTTAAAAGGTCACCTAATGTGCTATTATGATATTCAGCCATTTTATCATCTGATTTATCGAAGAATAAAATAGCAGCATATTCTTCTTCAGTTAATTTAATACCGTGTGATAAAGCATAATAAGTACTACGTTCACTAACACGCATTGATGTTAAATCTTCGTTAAACTCATACATTTTACCTTGGTTTTCACGATGCCATTTTGATGTCCATGGTTTATATAAATTTGCTTTACCAATTTGGTGTAATAAACAAACTTTTAATAATGAAGTTTTATCAACTTTCTCATCATCAGGTAATGCATCATTAAATTTAATAGCATAAGATGCTACTCTAAGTAAATGGTCAATAAGACCACCTTCGAATGCATTATGTAAACTTTCTAATGTTGATGCAGGTGCTTTTATAAAGGCTTCACCTAAAAAAGACATGAATTCATCATTCATAATCCCTACTTTTGTTGCTGTGTCGAAATATTTTTTTGTGTTAGCAACGATTTTTTCTTGTTCTAAAGGCATTTTTTAATTAATATTATAATCAATCGTTATTTTGGCAAATATACAATTAATTTTCTAACGATGCATGTTTTTCATCATTATTTTCAATTAAATTTTCGTCTAGTATTTCTAATCTAGGTAGTAGTCCAGTAAATTCACCAGTTGGAATATTTGTTGCTAAAAAATTATCTGATTCTTCTTTAAGAGCTTCAAGTGATTTTTCAATATGTATTGATTTAAGTTTTTTAATTTCAGCCTCATATTCTTTTCGTTGTGTTGCCAATAAATTTTGAGTTGATGCGTTTTCTTTGTCTTTTGCTTCTACTCGTTTAATTAACATCGCAGCGTGTCTAAGTGTTTCACCTAAATTGAATGGGATTTCTTCAGATTTCTCATCGTCAATTAATACTTGAGTAACTTTTGGTTCTTCAACAACATTTTTTAATTCAGGTACAGACTCTGTTTTTTCTTGTTTTGACTTAAGTAATTCGATTAAAAAATCGAATACCATGATAACGTCTTCATTTCTACTCATTTTGTTTTTCAATTAATTCTAAATATAATTTTCTTCTATTTTCAGTAACTTTATCCATTGAGTATGTGTTTTTTACAGTATTGTATAAATTTTCTTGTAAAACGCCAATCATTTCTGGATTAGTTATAAGTTTTTTAATGGCTGTATACCAATCTTTATGATTTTTAATTGTATCAATTAGAATACCATTAGCTGAAGAATCAAAACCACCACCATATTGAATGGCGTTAGTTAAATCAATTTGATACGGACCAAAGTTTTGTGCAATAATAGCTTTATGGTGGAAACCAGCTTCAATGACTTTCAACTGACTCTTAACTTTATTAAAAACATTTTCTTCTAAAGGTGCCAATGAAATATCAAATAAATTATAATTTGATGCATATGTTGAAATTGGTTTAGTCCATACACGACGATAAGGCTCGTTAGCGATATCAGGATATTCACTTTGTTTAAATTTCATCAAGAAATCTTTGTATTCTGGACTAATTGTTTTATAATCATCAGTAAATATTTTTTCATATTGGAACCAAACACTTTCCATTGGTGTAATATTTCTTGTTGTTTGTTGTTTGGTATTTTGGTCGATTACTGTGTGTGTTCCTCTAATGTCAAAACCACATAAAACAAATTGAACTTTATCAATTAAATTATCAGCTTTAAGTCGATTTACAATTCCCTTAAGAATTTCTAAATCTTTTAAGTGAGAAGAACCGCCTAACCATCCAATTCTAATTCTATCTGACGGTTCTAAGTTTGGTGTAAATTGTCTTTCTGTTGGGTCAACAGCGTTAGGTAAAACAAAAACATTTTTATTTAAAGAAGAAATTTCTTTAGCAAAAATATCGGTTGTTGTTGTTATGTATTGAGCTTGTCTAAGATTTTTCATAATCTTAACATCTAACATATTGTTTTTAATCAAATGATACGCTGGATGGTGTGTCCCAGGTGCCCAATGGTCATCCAAATCCATAATAGAAATAATATTTAAATTTCTTAATCTTTCATTTAATTGCTCCATCATATCATAATTACCAAGTGTACGGTGATAATGAATAATATCATATTGTTTTAACCATTCATCATTTCCCAATTGTGGTTCATAATCAACATCAACATGGAATTCATCAGGGTATTTATTTTCTAAAGCAATGTGTGGATTAGTTGAACGGAAGTAGCTAACACCAGTACGGTCAGATGGTACAACTAATATTTTAATCTTTTTGTTTTTCATAGGTTTTAATGTTTGATACGTAAATATATCAACATTAAAACATTAGTAAATAAAAAAGAGGCCAATTAGACCTCTTTTTTTAAACTTTCTTCTTTGTTACTATTTTACCTTCTTTAATCAATAAATTTATTGTATTTGTGATGGCTTTTTCTGTAAGCGTTTTTTCGTAATTAGATTTTAAGAAATTAACTAGTGTTTCATTCATAATTTCTTTTAATTCAGTTCGACTAATTGTTATCATATCTGAATTAGATGATGTTGTACGCTGTTCTTGTATTTGTTGTGGTGCTGGTTGTGGTGTTCTACCAGCTAATTTAGCATTCGGATTAATTTTTAAAATTTCTTCTTCACTTAAACCAACACTTCCATAGTTATTAATCTTTTGGATTGGTTTATTAATCATAGCTTCTTTAATATTTTGAGGTAATTTAGATGCTAAAATATGTTCTGGTGAGAAATTTTGTAATGGTGCTATCGGTTTTGGAGCAGCTTGTTCATATGTTGGCTCTCTTTCGTCTCTTGCGTCATACGAAGGTGAAGCATAACTATTATCATATGATTCATCAATACCTGTATGTTTAGATACAATAGGATTTTTTTGTTGTGAAGCATCTAATACTTTTTTTGCATTAGCTAAAACACCAGCTAAGGCTGAAATATTTACTGGAACTGGTTGATTCATTATTTTAAATTATTTAATTCATTATTATCATCCTCTAAATCATTAACATTTGGTTCATTTTGTTTTTGAACTGGTTGTGTTCTATTTATTGGTTTTACTTGTTGTTTTTGTTGTGGAGCTTGTACTGGTTCTTGTTGTTTTTGAACAGGTGTTGGCTCTTGTTTAATTTGTTGGGTTGGTTGAACTGGTGTTGGGTTAACCCTTGCTTGTTGTTTCAAGGTTGAATCCTTATATTGATAATCAAATTTGGCTTTATTATTGAAACCGTTAAGCGTTGGTGAATTATTACCTGTTGGGTTAAATTTACCTTTTATTGATGGGTTAACATCTGAAATAGGTTTGTAGAAAGGAACTTTTGATACTTTGAAATCATTCATTCTATCTAATCTAAATATTTTCCAACCTGGTCTTTTTGATGTTTCACCACCCTTGCTTGAAACTTCATATGCACTAATCGCATCATTATTTGCTGTTGTTGTTGCATAATCATATATTTGAACCCATCTTGACGTTACTTCACCATCATCGTCTCTATAATTAAAAGATACATGATAATGTCTACCTTTATCGTCACCATTAATTACAGAATTTATTTCATCAACAGAAACACCCTCAGATAAAACCTGACGGTGCTTATTGATTTCTTCTAATATAACTTGTTCAAATAAATTGTAAAGTTTCATTTATTTAGATAATTACTTGTCCTACGTTTAATGACATATCAGGTGCTACATAATTGCTACCAGCAACTGCACTAGGACCATAACCCCAAAGACCTGCATTTAAAGCAATTTCTGGATTTCTACCAGAACCAATTGAATTGGCTTGATTTCCGTTTATATCCCATTCACCACCTACACCTGTGTAGTTGTGAATATCTAAGAAATTACCTGAACCTTTACCATATATTGGTGTAGTTGAATCAGATACTGCTCTTGTGTGTGTTGCACCATAATTATTTGCATTTGCAAAATTATTATAAGTATTTCTAGGAATAAGTGTGTTTCTTGCAGCAATTGCTGCAGCTTCTAAAGGTGATTGACCACCATTGTATACTGTTGGCATGATTATAAAATTTGTTTTTTGTTATTGTTATCCATGTACTCTATTAAATATCTCATTTGAGAAATTTCTTCAGATAATGCTTGAGCATTGCTCATTATTTTTTCTTTTTTTTCTGTTGATGGTAATGCTTGGTCAGTGCTCATTATTTTATTTGTTACACTTTTACTTGAATGGTCAGAACTTTTAGTTACCATTGGAACACTAACTTCTGTTCCATTTTTAGCTTTTTGAAATTGATTAGCTCTTCCAGCATCCATACCCACTTTTTTATGTGTATGATTTATATCACGAGCTCTATCAACCAAAGATTCAATCTCAATAAATCTAGTTTCACCACCTAACGATTCAAATTCTGAACAATTTTGTGTTTCTTGACATGTTGATTTAGCTTTGTTTAATCTAGACAATTCCATAGCATAAGCTTGATGGTTTTTACCATCAGTTTGAGTTGCTAAAAATTTATCTTTAATTTGTTGATTCATTTTAAATATTTTTTGGTTTTATATCAATTTTTTTAGCTTCAATAGCTTTTATTATTTCTTCAAGTTCTTTATCGTTAAAATTAGAATCATTTATTGAATCAACAATTTTTTCTGCTTTTGGATTATAATCTTTTTCGGTAACATCAGAATTTTTTGATTTTTTTACTAAATCTTCAATTCTTTCTTCCATTGTTTTTTTGTTGATTACTTTTGATTCATTTTCTGCTCTAACACCACGACTATAATTAGTCCCACCAAAACTATAAAGAGCAAACCATGGTATGTTTTGTCTATAACGTTGTGTTACTTTATCTGTAGTAATTGATTGTCCTTTTTCATAATGTGAATCACTACCCCATTCTGGTTGAATTGGACCAGTTTCAATTTCACTATTATTAGTAGAGACTCTATCACCACCATTAGAACTCATGTCACCACCAACAAGTTCGTTTAAATCTTTCTTTTTAAATGTAGCCATAAAATTATCTTTTATTATAAATATATTCAATTGTTAGAATATTTATAATAAAACTATTAAATTATGGCATTTAGAACAAAATTGGACTATTCGAACAATAGACAAATTAAACAACATATAGAAACGTTAACTATTTTATCTGGAGCAACAAATTTTGGTGTTCCTTTTAATACGTTACCAGTGGGTCCAAATCTTTTAACTACTGGAGAAACAGAAAGTTATTCAACTGTTGCAAGTACATTTTCAGGAAATAGTGCTAGTACTATTTATTCTTGGTATCACCCAGCTATGGAATATGCCTTATCAAGTTTATCTGCTTTAACACCAGCAAATTCAGCTATTACACAAACAGCTACAGGTTTTTCTGGTAATTCATATACAATAATTGATGGTAATACGATAGCTTTAGGTTATAGTGGTGCAACATTTGATTTATTACCCATTGCAATGTTTGATTTGGGTGGTGGTAATTATAGTGGTACTGTATATACAGAAACTCTTGAAATATTATCTGCAACAACGTTAGATTTTACAGGTAGAACAATATGGGCTGATGTTTCTGGTATTACAAGAACTGAAGACCTTATTATTGCTAGAAATCCTGTAATTGGAAATGTTTGGACATGTATTGATGCTGAGGGAAAAGGTGCTTGGGCTGTAAATTCATCAGGTGGTAGTGGTTCTGATATTTGGATTACTAGTATTGGGGCTAATTCTGCTATTATTAGTGGTAGTAGTAGTGTCGCTAGTGGTGTTTTCTCAATTGCTTTAAATACCACTAATACAGCAAGTGGGATAAATTCTGTTGCTCAAGGTAGTGGTACAACAGCATCAGGGCCACAATCACATGCTGAAGGTCATAATACACAAGCTAATGGACAAAATAGTCATACTGAAGGGTATAATACAATAGCTAGTGGTTTTGCGGCACATGCTGAAGGTAATGGTGGTCAAGCATCAGCTTTAGGTTCACACGCTGAGGGTTCTCAAACTATAGCAAGTGGACAAGATTCACATGCTGAAGGAAATTCAACAACAGCAACTGGTTTTACATCACATGCAGAAGGTGCAAATACATCATCTTTTGGTCAATCAAGTCATGCCGAAGGTGGATTTACAATTGCAAGTGGAACATCTAGTCATGCTGAAGGTCATTTAACTATTGCTGGTGGTTATGCTAGTCATGCTGAAGGTTATTTAACACGAGCATATGGTCTTGCGAGTCATGTTGAAGGTTCTGGAACAACGGCTAGTGTAGAATATGCACATGCTGAAGGTGTTGGTTCTGAAGCTAATGGATATGCTTCACATGCTGAAGGTTACTTTAGTGAAGCAACAGCAGATGCAGCACATGCTGAAGGTGATGTTACATTGGCTAGTGGATTTGGTTCACACGCTGAAGGTGGAAGTACATTAGCAGATGGTTTATATTCACATGCTGAAGGTAGTGGTAGTCAAGCAATTGGACAAGGTTCACACGCTGAGGGTTCTAGTACACAAGCAGTTGGTGATTTTTCACATGCTGGTGGTAGAAGCTCAATAGCAAGTGCTGATACATCATTTAATCATTCATATTCTAGTGGTTTTACCAGTACAGTAAATTCTAAATATTCAGCAATATTAGGTGGTACAAATAATACAATTGTATCTACAGGTGCAACAAATTCAATTATTCTTGGTGGTACAAATATAACTGCAACAACAGCTAATACAGCATATGTTCATTTATTAAATATCAAAAGTGTTGGTGCTGGGCCTGGGACGGTTGATATTGGTGTGGATGCAACTGGAAATGTTGTTAATCAAGCATCGGATATTAGACTTAAAGAAAATATAACAACAATTGATGGGGCATTATCTAAGGTTTTAGGTCTTAGAGGGGTTACATATAATTGGAAAGATAGAGAAAGAGGTGGTGACGCTCTTAAAATAGGTTTTATAGCACAGGAAGTTAATTCAGTCGTTCCTGAGTTAATATTCAATAGTGGTGGTGACGATTTTATGGGTGTACATTATAAAGATGTTTCAGCATTATTAGTCGAAGCTATAAAAGAATTAGCTTCAGGTACAACAGCTCATACAAACACAATTTTAGAAACACAAACAATTGTTGCTGAAGATAATAATATCGAATTAAATTTTGGTGGAAATGAGACAACAGCAATTAGTGGTGGTATAAGAGTTTTACGTGGAGATAGTGAATCATCTGAATTAAGTATTAATGAAAATGGTGATTGGGTGACTAATGTTGATTTTAAATCAAGTTCACTTACTATACCAACATATACACCAAGTTCATCAAATGATAAACATGGGTCGTTAGGTAATATATCACAAGATGATAATTACTTATATATCAAAACAAATAATGGGTGGAAACGTACTAACTTAGAAAGCTTTTAATAATGGGAAATATAAAAAATTTTAACTTTAATAAAATAGACCTTAAATTATCTAATAGTGATTATTGGGATTTTTATTTAGCAAATGATGAAAGAGTTAAACCTGAATGTAATGGTTTAACTTCTGGTGATTGTTTTGTTGTGTGGTATGATTTTAATAACGTTGATATATTTCCAAATAGCGCAACAACTTCACCAGATATTTATAGCCTTGTTTATTGGGATAAAGCCGTAAATACTGGTTATACCTTTAATAGTATTGGTTTAACAGGAATTGATAATGGTCTTATTTTATTTGATAAACCAAGTGGTGACACATCAAATCAAGCGTTATTATCAGCATTGACTGGTAGTACACTTGTAATTCCTTCAGGTGATTCAAGATTTCATATGACTAGAGTTAGCGGAACAACAGGTGATTATACATATGGTAATGAAATTATTTCAGATTTAACTTATCCAAATGCTGGTAATTTTGCTAGTCTTTTTGGTGGTTTTTATCAAGGTTATTATAAAATAGATGGTTCAACATATCAAGTATTACCAACAAGAGTTAATCATTCTTGGGCTGCAGAATTTTGGTTAAATAGAACACAATTTTCAAGTGGTGCAACTGGAACAACACTTAATGATTTATATCCAAATAATAGTGGTATGTTCTTTTATATGGGAACTAGAGCTGAAAATAAATTTTGGAATGAATGGGAAGGTAGTGATACTGGTTGTACAAGCGGGTGTACAAGTACTGGATGTACGAGTGGTGAAACTGTTAGTGAATGGTGTACAATACCTAAAGAAAATGAAATAACTATTGTTGGAGATTATGGTCTTGGAATTTCTTTGGACCCACCTAGAACTGATATTGAATTGGTTACAAATGGTTTCTTGATTTATGGTAGAGCTTATGATGGTAGACCTGAACCACTTACTGGTGCTAACGGAACAACAATTTATTATACTGGTGATAATGGAACAAATATGGTTTGTTATAAATGTGGTGGTTTTAGCCATGATGGTTTAGGAACTCAAACAGCTTGTTCTTACGATGGTAATGGTATTGCTGTAAGTCACACTAGAAAAGTTGTTACAAACAACACTAATCCATTTCTTATTTATGGTAGAGCAGTTAAACCAAATCCTTTTTCAGGAACCTGTTGCCCAGGTCCTCAAGATGGTCTAGGAAACGAAACTATCTTTTCATTTAGTGGCGTTAGTACTGATGAAACAAGTATAAATTATAACTATGATATTTTAGATAACGCCTTAGGGTTTAGAATAAAAGATGATGGTAGTATTGGTTATAGATTGTTAACAGTAACAGGTTCTTGTTCAACTGGAACCACTCACCAAACATATATGAGTGGTGTAACTATTAACGAAGAATATTCTGTTTCTGGATTGGTTGATTCTTCAAGTTGGAACTATATCGTTATTAAATTTACTACAAATTATAAAGATGATTGTGATTTAATAACAGCTAAACCTAGAGTTGGTGTTCTTAAATTTTATATCAATGGTTACCTTAAATTTACTGTTAAAGATTTTCCAGAATTTATTGGTAGAAGGCTTGATGAATATAAAGATAAACAAGTTGGTGTTCCATTTAATTTTAGTTTAGGTGGTGGTAGTCAAGGATTATTAGAATCACAAACCTTTGGTGGTTTGGATTTAAATGATAGAGGTTTACCAATTGAAACTAATTTTGCTGGTACTTTTATTGGTGGTATTTCACAATTTAAATTTAATATTTGTGATTTAACTTTATGTAATATTAGAAATAATTTTATTACTGATGCCCCTAACTATGGTTTAAGTAGCGATAGTAATTTTATTCTTCAGGAAGATGGTTTTTATATGCTTCAAGAAGATGATTCAAGTATTGAATGGGAATAATTAAAAATAAAAGATTTTTAATCGAATTTTATTTTAAAATTATATATTTATAATAAAATAATACGATGCCAAATAAGAAAATTAGTGCTTTTAATGAAAATACATCACCATTAGGTAATGATGTGTTACCCATTGTAAATAGTGGTGAAACAAAAAAAATATCTTTAAGTGGTTTAACTGATTATATTGGTGAAATAACTACTAGTGCTTTAACCGAAACTATAAGTGGATTAACAATAAATTTAAGTGCTTTAACCGAAACGGTTGAAAATTTAAATACTAATGTTAAACATTGGTCAGAAGATGAAACTAAAGTTATTACTGCAAGAGATACTATTGTTATTAGTGGTAATTATGTATTAAAAAATATGGAATTAACTATTGAAGATAGCGGTAATGAAATAATAACAGTTGACGATACGTTTAACGAATATGGTCAATTATTTATTGGTGGTCATTTATTATTAATAGATACAAACATTGTAAATAATGGTTTAATCTCAGTTGCTGGCGGAATAATTTATTCGGGCTCATCAACAATAACAGGAACAGGAATAATAGTTTAAAAATTATGCAATATATTCAATTACAACCACAATTACCTAATGATGTACCTAGTGCTAACACAGGTACTATGAATTTATTTATTAATGATACTGATTTAACATTGAAAGATGAAAATGGTAATCTTTATGTTTGTAGCGGTGGTGGTAGTACGGGTGCTACTTTTCAATTTGAAATGGATTTATCTTGGAATCATGATTATACCAGAATCACAGGTTTTGATGAAACAATACATAAATTAATTGTAGATGTTAACACACAAGAATTTTTAGATTTAGGTAATGAAACTTGGTTAATAATTGAAAGATATCGTAAACAAAGAAATGTTAAAGATGTTGACCAGAATATTTTTAGAGTTAAATCTGGTTGGAAACATCAAGAATATCCAGATACACTTAATCCAGATAGACCATCAGAAATATTATTAACTGGAACAACAAATATCCTTGATTTTGGACAAGAATTATATTTTACAACAAAATTACCTGATACATACAATGTTAAACCACGTGGTAAATCAAGAAGGTATGGTAAATCTGCAAATGTATATTTAAGGTTTAAACTTAAATATGGTACGCCAGAATTAGGATATATAACAACACCTGTATTAAGTCATGTTAAATTAATTTACAACAATGTTTATGACCCAAATACTACCACAACATTACCTGTAATTACCTATAAAATGATTGATTAAAAATATTGGGTACAACACAAGGGTTCCCCATAGGGGGAACATACACAAAGGTACCCCATAGGGGGTACTACACAAAGGTACCCCATGATTTATACTGTAAAAGGTATGAATTGTGCAACACAAATAAAATGATGTAACCATGTTCGAAAGTAAACAAAATAAAAATAAAGCTAACGGTTATCCATCGTTAAACGAAATCAGTAAAATTGAGAGAATTTATCTCCCAGAAGATATCTATGTTTATAGAGGTGATTTCGATTCTGATGAAAGTTTAATAACTTTCACTAATACTACTGGTGGTACGTTTACAGTAACTGGTATTACAACAACTAGTGAGTTATTATGGTATGCTGAAAATGCTACACCTCCAACAACACCACCTGTAGCTACAGGTACTGGTTCTGTTGCAATAGGTGATGGTGCAAAAGCATTAGGTACAAATATGTTTGTTTTTGGTCCTAATGCTGGTAATGGTGCTACATCAGCCAATAATTCAAACTTTTTGGGTAATGCAGCTGGACAAAACGCAACAAATGCAAGTAATTCAAACTTTTTAGGTCAACAGGCTGGTCTTAATACAATAAGTGCAGCTAATTCAAACTTTATTGGAACTTTAGCTGGGGCAGGAGCAATATCAGCCAATAATTCAAATTTTTTGGGTACTGCAGCTGGTCAAAATGCAACTAGTGCTATACAAAGTAATTTTATGGGACCAAATGCTGGACTTGGCGCAACAAATGCAAGTAGTTCAAATTTTTTGGGTGGAGCTGCTGGGTATAATGCAACATCAGCCAATAACTCAAACTTTATTGGTTTAAATGCTGGATATAGTGCAGCATCAGCCAATAACTCAAATTTTTTGGGGCAAAATGCTGGGTATAATGCAATAAATGCCAATAACTCAACTTTTATAGGTATAAGTGCTGGTAATGGTGCTACATCAGCAAGTAATTCTAACTTTTTTGGTGCAAGTGCAGGTCTTAATGCAATAAGTGCCGCTAATTCAAACTTTATTGGTAACACAGCTGGAAATGGAGCAACAATTGCTCAATTTTCAAATTTTATTGGAACACAAGCTGGTTCTGGGGCGACAAGTGCTAATAACTCAAACTTTTTAGGTTTAAATGCTGGACAAGGAGCAACAGGTGCAAATAGTTCAAATTTTATGGGTAATGCTGCAGGACAAAACGCAACAAATGCAAGTAATTCTAATTTTTTTGGTGTAAGTGCAGGTAATGGGGCAACAAATGCAAGTGGTTCAAATTTCTTAGGTCAACAGGCTGGTTTTAGTGCAACTGGTGCTTCATTTTCAAATTTCTTTGGTAACCAAGCTGGTTCATCAGCAACAGCAGCATCTAGTTCTAATTTTATTGGTCCAAGTGCTGGTAGAACTGCAACAAATGCTACCAATTCTAACTTTATTGGTAGTAGTGCTGGATTTGGTGCAACAGGTGCAAGTAGTTCAAATTTCTTTGGTCTAAATGCTGGTAATGCTGCATCAGGTGCGAATAATTCTAATTTTTTGGGTAATCAAGCTGGTATTAATGCTACAAGTGCTTTTTCTTCTAACTTTTTTGGTCAAAATGCTGGTAATTCTGCAACAAACGCAAATAATTCAATATTCATTGGTAATGCTGCTGGTTCAGCTGCATTAAATGCGAATAATTCAAATTTTTTGGGTAGGTTTGCTGGTCAAAATGCTACAAATTCATCACAAAGTAATTTTATTGGTTTCCAAGCTGGATTAGGAGCAACAAATGCGTTTAATTCAAATTTTATAGGTTTTAATGCTGGTAATGGTGCTACATCAGCCAATAATTCTAACTTTATTGGTATAAGTGCTGGTTTAGATGCAACAGGTGCAACCTTTTCAAATTTTATTGGTTTTAAAGCTGGACAAAATGTTGGTGGTGCAAATCTTGGTAGTGGGTGTACAATTATTGGTACAAATATTTCATTACCAAATGGTACTACTAATGCTTTTAATATTGGTGGTGTACTTTTTGGTACTGATACATATGGTTCTACTGGAACTTCACCTTCAATTATTGCTCAAACAACTGGTAAAATTGGTGTGGGTATTGTAACACCAACAGCTAATTTACACATAGCTGCTTCAACAACAGCAAATGCACTTATGAGATTGACTGTTGGTCCAGCACCTTCAGCACCTAATGATGGTGATGTTTGGTTAGAATCAAATACAGATACAGGATTAAAAATAAGAATTAATGGTATTACAAAAACCATAACTTTAAGCTAATATACATGGAATTTCATATAAATAAAAACTCAACATTACCTGTTCTTAAATTAGAATTAATTAGAGACGGTAGAAATGATTTCGAAAAATTTTGGGAACAAGTTGAAAACTCGACTTTAACATTCACTATGACAGATGTTATTACTGGTGTCATTAGAGTTGGTAAGGCTGTTGCTGAATACGAATTAGTTATGCCTCAAAGTGAATGTGTTGGTGATGAATACTATTTAACATATCAATTTACCGAAAAACAAACTTCTGTTGCTGGTAGATATGTTGGTAAATTTGAAATTAATTTTTTAGATGGTTCTGGGAAACTTATTGTCCCAATTAGAGAAGAACTTTTCATCAATGTTTTAGATGGTAGTATCAAAAAATGCTAAAAAACTTGACTTATTGGATTTAAAAAAGTAACTTTGTGTGTCACAAAGTTAAAATATTATTCATGATTATACTTGTTTATTATAAAATTCTATAGTAGTTTTGTAAAAATAATTATTTATGAGTAAAAATAAAACAAAAGTTAGTAATGAAGATATTGAATCTTTTTTACAAGGTAATGACCCTCAACAATATATAGTCGCTGTAGAAGCTGGTTATAATGAAGGTAAAGTTACACTTGTGATTAATGACCCTGAAACAGGGAAACATCTTGAAGAACACCCTTATCAACCTTTCTTATGGTTTAAAGAAGATATTACAGATATTCTTTATGGTGGTAAACGAATTAAAATTATTGATGCTGCTAGAAAGCATGGTGTTAAAATAACCAAACTACGAACACATAATGATGAAGGGTTTTCACCTGAACGTATGGTTTATGGTTATAAATTTTTAGCCAAATGTAACAAATCATATAATGATTTAGTTAATTTCTTCAAATATGGTGGTGTTGATGTTTTTAGCAAACAATACAACAAAAATTTCGTAATGTTTAGCCCAATTGAACAATTTTTGATTCAATCAGGTAAACGATTATTTAAAGGAATGGAAGACTATGATGATGTTCATAGATTTCAATTTGACTTGGAGACCACTGGTTTATTCGCTACTAAAGATAGTGTATTCCAGATTGGTGTTAGGGATAATAGAGGTATGGAACATGTTCTTGAAGTTTATGGTGATGATTTCCCTAAAAAAAGACAAGCAGAACGTGAAGCAATCGATAAATTTTTTAGAATTATTGATTTGGTTAAACCTGATATTATCACAGGATACAACTCAGAGAACTTTGACTGGCCGTTTTTATTTGAACGTGCCGAACGATTAGGTATTTCAATAACTGATTTAGCTATAACCCTTAATAGAGCTTCTAAAATCAAACGTAAACCATCTACTGTTAAATTTGGTGGTGAAACTGAGAATTATTTACAAACTAACATGTATGGTTATAATATCATTGATATTTCTCATGCTGTTCGTAGAGCTATGGCGATTAACTCTGAAATTAAAAGTTGGGGTTTGAAGTATATCACACAATATTCTGAGATAGCTAAACCTAATAGGGTTTATGTGCCTGGGGATAAGATTAATACTACTTGGGCCGATAAAGTTAATAAGTATGCATTTAATGATTCTAATGGTGATTGGTATAAAATATCAGAAAAAACACCGTTAAAAGAAGGTTACACAACAAAAACTGGAGCTTATATAGTACAACGTTATTTATGTGATGACTTATGGGAAACTGAGCAAATTGATAATATTTTTAATCAGGCCAGTTTCTTAATTTCAAAAATGTTACCAACAACTTTCCAACGTTCATCAACAATGGGTACTGCTGGTCAGTGGAAATTGATTATGTCTGCTTGGTCATATGAAAACGGATTAGCTATTCCAGAAACTCAGGTTAAAAAAGACTTTACTGGTGGTTTATCTCGTTTGTTAGAAGTAGGTTATGCTAGAAATGTTGTTAAACTTGATTACGCTGCTTTGTACCCTAAAACACAAATTACTCATGGAATTTTCCCTGATTTGGATATTTCTGGAGTAATGGAAGGTATTCTTACTTATGTCGTGGATTCACGTGATAAATTTAAATTCTTAACTGGAACTGAAAAGAAAAAAGCTAAGAAATACCAAACAATGATTGATGAAGGTGTTGATTTAACTTCTACTCAAAAAGCTGAATATAAAAAATTAATTCAAGAACACAAAGCCTTGGCCAATTTATATGATAAGAAACAATTACCTCTTAAAATATTAGCAAACTCATGGTTTGGTTCATATGGTGCACCATATATTTTCAATTGGGGTGATACCGATTCAGCTGAAGAAACAACTTGTCGTGGTCGTCAATATTTACGCCTAATGGTTCGTCACTTTACTGAGAAACATGGTTTCCGTGCACTTGTAGGTGATACGGATGGTTTCAACTTTAGTTTCCCTGAAAATGTAGACGATATTAAATACACAGCCAAAGGGTCACATTGGAAAACAACAGAAGATGCTGGTAAAGAACTTACTGGTTTAGATGCAGTGTTGGCTGAATTTAATGAGAACTACATGGAAGGTCGTATGGGTCTTGATATTGATGATATTTGTAATTCAACAATTAATTTTGCTCGTAAAAACTATGCTAACGATATTGGTGGTAAAATTAAATTGGTTGGTAATTCAGTTAAATCTAAAAGAATGTCAGTTTATATTGAAGATTTCTTAGGTAAATCTATTCGTATGTTATTAGATGGTGATGGCCATTCATTTATTAATTATTATTATGAATATGTTGATAAGATTTATAATTACCAAATTCCATTGGTTAAAATGGCCTCTAAAGCTAAAATTAAATTATCAATGCCAGAATACAAGAAAAAAGGTACGATGAAAAATAAAGCTGGTAATCCTATGCCTAAACAAGCACATATGGAATTAGCAATACAAGCCAACATGGATGTTACTTTAGGTGATACATTATACTATATCAACACAGGTACAGCAAAATCTCATGGAGATTTAAAAACTGTTGATAAGAATAAAATGACCAAAAAAGAAAAAGGTGTTTATTTTGCTCAACACGGTGTTTGGCCAGAACCAAACAAAGTTGTTGAATTAAATTGTAAATTAATTGACCCTGAAGTTATTGAACGTGATTTCGAATTAATTAAAGAATTAGAAATGCTTAAAAAAGCGTTAACAACACTTGAAGAAAACGAGACTGAAGCTTATTCTAGTATTGAAGCTAGAATTGAAGAAATTAACAACAATTTATTTATTGATGATTATAATGTCGCTCGTTATTTAGATGCATTCAACAAAAAAGTAAAACCATTATTAGTATGCTTTACACCTGATGTACGTAATAACATTTTATTGGATATCGAAAAAATAAAAGATAAAGTTACTAAAAAAGTAACTGAAAAATTAAAAGAAAGAGTAATATTCACCAAAACTGAATGTGAATTAATTTCTGGAATTCCAAATAAAGTTACTGACCAAGATTCATACGAAGAATTAATGCGTATGGAAGATAAAGAAATTAGATTCTGGGATAGAGTAAACAAAATTCCTAATAATATGGAAGATGCTGAATGGTATGAAGTTTTAGCTGATTATCATGAACGTATGCGTATTGCTAAAATAGAAGGTGTTCTATATGAAAAAAATTCATTAGATGATATTTTCAAACACTTAGAAGTAAAAGATATAAATAATGTAATTTTATTAGGTGAATTACCAATAGATGTTTTTGTTATTGCTGATATAGCAGATGATGATTCAGGTATGCTTATTTCAAGAAAATGGGGTGAACCTTTATGTTATATTACTGATATTTTCAAATACGAAAATGAAGCTATATTACGTGATGAGTATTACAAATTATCTAATTCATTTAATTTAGATAATCGTTATGAATTATACTTAGACTATATGGCTGAACGTAAATTTATGACTGGTGATACAATTACTATGAATTTTGATGAAGAACCAACAAATGAAATAGTTAGTAAAGAAACAGATATTGTTGAATTATTAAAAGAGGCTGCTAGTAAAGTTGTTATTGAACAACCTGAAACTAAAAAGAAACGTGTATTTTCTGAAAATGAAAGTGAAGATGATGAAGATGAATTAGAATATGAAATTGATGAACATGGAAATGTTGTTAGAACAGACGAAATTCTTTTATTAGATGATGAAATAGATGATACTGTTGGTGATATGCCTGATGGATATATTATTAATGAAGAAGGTAAAGTTTTAGACGAAGAAACAAAACCAGATGAATGGGGATTTTAAATAAAAAAGAGGCTAATAGCCTCTTTTTTTATGTTTAATATACCCAGAAACCTAATGGCCTGAATTTTAATGCTCTATTTAAGTATTCCGCTTCATTGGCACCTCTCTCTAATTGTGATGTAGTAGATAATCTAAGAAGTCTAGTTTCAAGTCTTTCAAGAACAAGTCTTCTTTCATCATTTCCTTCAGAAATTAATGTTTCATAATCCATTGTTCTTTCAGCTTCAGGTGGACCTACAATACCACCAAATTTTCCTCTTGTTCTACCCAATGCTCTTTTAGCTTCAGCAATAAATAATTGTCTAATAAGTGTTTTAGTTGGTTCATTAAATTCAGAAAAATCTAATTTAGATAATGGAATTTGATTTGGATATTTGATAATATCTGGATTATCTCTTTTACAATCTTCAGCATTACCTGATGATGTGTCATAATAGAAATACCATACATGACATCCAGTCATATTTATTGAACTTCCTACACCACCTATTCCTTGACCAAATGATAACTTAGAACCAGGTGTACTCAACAAATGTAATAATTTAGTACCATTCGCACCTGCAGTTATTTTATAAACTAATTCACTTCTTACAATTCTATTTTTAAGGTTCATATCAGCAGCCGTTAATAAAATATCAAATGCAGGTGCAATATAATAACCTTGATTTCCAGTTCCAGCTCCAGAGCCAGCACCCACACCAGTTTGTGCAAAACCACCACCAAAACCATAATCAATACCACCATAATTAGCTAATAAAGCTTGACTTGTTGGTGGTGGTGTAACCCAAAGAACTTCATTTATCTCACGACCAGCAGGTATTTCATAAACTTGTCTACCAGCTTCTAATTCAACAAAATCTTTTTTAAGTTCCCAAGGTCCTCTTGTTTGTAAACCAACTTGTTTAGAATAAGCATAAGAATATTGTGTCATAAAATCAAATCCTCTGACACTTAAAGCAAATGCCATATCAGTTGTGTCTATACTTTGTCCTAATAAAGATTGCCATTGATGCTCAATTAACCATTCTTGTACGTATTGAGCATAATCCTCAATAGCTATTTCAAGAAGAGTACATAATTGTTCATCAGTTAACTCTATTTGACGAATAGGTGCACCAACTGAATGTCTAAACTGTCTAAATATTTTTTCTTTTTCTTCTGAGCTTATTGCCATTTTTTCTTTTACTTATAAATATAAGAAAAAAACAATTTAACCCAAAAATTCTTTAGTTAATTCAACTGATTCACGAATAGAATGAAAACTAACATTTGGAACCAATAGTTGTTTACCAACTTTAATAATTGGTACTTCATCAGAATTAGTCTTTTCAAATACTTTTTTATATTCTTCTTTATTTTCTTCTAATAACACATTTACTTCAGTAAATTCTATGTTTTCATTTGTCAAAATTTCTTTTAATTCTGTACAATATGGACATTCAGGTATTGTATAAATTCTTATCATTTTAAATCATTTATTAATTGTTATTTAAATAATATAAAAAAACATTTTAAAAAGTAAATTTTTTTATATTATTGTGATATTTATTATTGTGGTCCTATTGTTCCCACAATAAAATTATGAAAGAAACAGAATTAAAAATCAGATTATCTAAAGAAATTAAATCTAAATTTAAATATAAATGTGAGCGTGAAAACATTACTATGTCAAATAAATTATATAATTTAATTAATAATTACATTGATGATGGAATTGTAATCGAACATTATAAATCAATTAGAATAATTTTAGTTAAAACATTATTAAGTAAAATTTTAAATCTTTTATTATTTGAAAATGTTGATTCAGCAAAGGCTATAATTGAAAGGGAATTTCAAAATAATTTAGTTTTTGAAACTACTTTAAATCTAAAAATAGATAATGAAAATAATATTTGTTATGGTGATGTTTTATTCCAATTAGAAGATAAAACTTATTATTCAATAACATTTAATATAATTTCTAATACTCATGTGTTATAAAATTTGTAATAAATGTAATTTAGAAAAACCATTAATTGAATTTCATGTTAATAAATTTGGTAAAGATGGTTTTCATTCTCAATGTAAATTATGTAAAAATGATTATAAAAAACAATATAATTCTTCAAATAAAATCAAAAGAGAAATTTATAGAAAAAATAATAAACATATTAGTTTATGGAGAAGTGTTTTAAAAACTACTTTGAAACGATTTGAAAAATCTAAAGAAGGAAAAACTATAGAATTATTAGGTTATTCAGCTTTAGATTTAAAAATACATATCGAATCTTTATTTACTGAAGATATGTCATGGGATAATCATGGTGAATGGCATATTGACCATATAAAAGATGTTAGTACTTTTAATATAAACACTCACCCTAGTATTGTTAACTCATTATCTAATTTAAGACCAATGTGGGCTACATCTAGGGTTATTAACGGTGTTTATTATGAAGGTAATTTAAATAGAAATAAAATTAGACGAAAAAATTTATAAATTATTATCTATTATATTATTAATTAAAAATTCTGTTTCATCTTCAGTCATTTTTTTTTCATTTAATATCGTATTTATTATATCTTTTTTATTTTTAAGTGTATCCCACATTTTAGTTGATATTGTGTTTTCGAATAATTGATAATAAACATTTACGTCATTTTGTTGACCAATACGAAAAGCTCTATCTTCAGCTTGTTCATTGTTACCAGTAACCCAATCGAATGAGTTAAAAATAACAACCGTTCCTTCAGTTAATGTAATACCAACACCTGCAGATTTAATATTTCCAATAAATACTTTAACCTTAGGGTTTTCTTGAAACGCATCTACTGATTTTTGTTTTTGTAAAGTTGTCATCGGCCCGTTGTGTTTCACAGCCAATTTACCAAAATGATGACCTAAAATCTCTAATTCTTCAGTAAAGCTTGTGAAAATAATTACTTTTCGACCCATTTCAATAGCATTTTCAGCTAACTCAATAGTGTAAGGTATTGCTTGAGCCGCAATAAATTTACGTAACAATATTAATTCAACTAAATCTTTTTGTTCTTCATTGGTTCTTTTACCTGCTAATACTCTGGCTTGAATATATTCATTCCACAATTCATCGTATTCTTTCCAACCTTTTTTATCTAATTCTAAGTGCATTGGTGTTATTACCTTATCTGGCATATCCAATACTTCTGTTTTTAACCTTCTTAAAATAATATTTTTTGTTTTAGATGATAACTCTTCTAAATTACTAGCACCATCTGTCAACCATATTTGCTTTTTTAATCCATTTTTAAGCGTTCTAAAGAACTGTTTTCCTTCGCAGTACCTCACGGCATAATGTTTCCAGTTTTGAGCAATAGGAGACTTAATTATCTTTAATAAATTAAAGAAATCCATTGGTCTATTTGCTACAGGTGTTCCAGTTAATAACCAAACTTTATTTATGTTGTGTTTAACTGAAAGTTCCACCATAATTTTACCACGAATAGATTCATTATTTTTAAGATAATGAGCTTCATCAATAATACACAAATCAAAATTTCCATTTGCTAATTCTCTATTGATGTCAACTTCACCTTTTTCTTTTAATTTTCTACCGTCAACAAGTGTATGGAAGTTTTTAAGAATATCAAAATTAATAATAGTGAACTTAGCATCTGACCATTTTTTACCATCTATAATTGTTGTATCATCACAGAAAACATTTATTTCTCGTTCCCAATTGATTTTAGTTGATGACGGGCAAACAACTAGTATTTTCTTAGCACCACTTTCTAAAGCAGCAATAATAGATTGTATTGATTTACCTAAACCCATATCATCAGCTAAGATACAACCATTTCTAGATAATAAGAATTTAATACCATCTTCTTGATGTTTATAAAGTTTTTTCTTTTGTTTAGCTAAAATATCATTATATGGTGTGAAATCAATATCTATTTTAATTGGTTCAAAATAAGGGTCATCATGTACTTGTGTTTTTGGAATAAAATACATTTTAGATGCTTGTTTTGTTGATAGTTTTCCGTAAACGTGGTAAGTTTTTTCAGTTTCGGCTAAAATAAATTCCACAAGTATTTTTTCAGGTACAAAATTTAAATGTTCTGTTTTTTGTAGTTCTTCACCTAAATAAGATGAAATTCTTATTACACGATTGATAAGCATTGGGTCTCTTTCGTGATTATTAATAATATATGTTGTTTGATTATCCGTAAGTTGGATTTTCTTATTGTTTAAATACTCTTGCTTTAATTTTCGAATATAAGGATTAATTCCATTATATTTTTCTAAATATGTTATAGCCTCTCGGCCTTTTAAATCGTTTAAATTTATCAAAATTATACATGTTTTTCTAGTTTGGTTATTATATTGAAATATAATATAAAAATCAATAAAAATCAAGGGTTTTTTGGTTATTAATGAAAAGATAAATATTTATAAAATAAAAAGATGGACAATAAAAAAATTACACCAATTACACGTATTAATAAGTTTTTTTCTGAAGAAGATTTTAATCTTGAAATTGATATGGGTCGAGAAGCTATTGAAGGTGATGGTAACTTTACAATAATTTTATATCGTGTTGATAGAGTTCTTACTGAATATGATAATGTTTATGGTGAAGCAACCAAAGATGGAATCAGATATTTGGTACCCGTAGAACTTAAAGTTGTTCCAATAATGGCCGAACCTGAAAATAAAACATTAAACCCTAACGGTAGTTTTAGAATTCTTCAAGATGGTAATTTTACATTCGGAATATATGACGCACAATTATCAGAATTAGATGTTCAAATTTCTGTTGGTGATTATATTGGTTATCCAGTAACTGAAACTGAAATTAGATATTTTGCAGTTGCAAATGATGGTCTTAAAAATTATGATAATAAACATACAATTATGGGATACAAAGGTGCGTTTAGAACTGTTGTATGTACAACAGTTGACCGTAGCGAATTTAAAGGAATATAAAGATGGCAATACCTAAAGGATTTAGAACTAACATAAATATCAATAATCAAAAAGTTGGACCAGAAAGAAGACAAGAAATTCTTGATGGAATAACTGACAAAGGAACCTTTTTACCTAGAGGTGTTTTGGAAGAAGATATGGATGAAACATTCATTGATTTTGTTACAAAATCAAATGGATTAGGTATTACTATTGATGGTGAGAAAGTACCAGTTATCTTTTTAACCCTTCAAAGATGGATGGAATTTACAAGAACATGGGCGTTTAACGATGAATATAAGGATGTTTCAATGCCATTTATCTCAATAACTAGAAAACCAGATATTCAACAAGGACAAAACCAAGCTGGATTATGGAATATTCCAGTTAATCGTAGCTACACTATGATGAAAGTACCAACATGGGATGGAATTAGACAAGGTATTGATTTATATAAAATTCCACAACCAACATCTGTTGATTTGACATATGAAGTTAGATTGTTTACCACAAGAATGAGAGATTTAAATAAATTAAATAATAAAATTCAAAGAGCTTTTCAATCTAGACAATGTTATATCGACGTTAATGGACATCCTATGCCGCTTCATTTAGAAACTATTGGTGATGAGAGTAATATCGATGACTTTTCAGCTAAAAAATTCTATGTTCAAAATTTTGAAATAAAATTATTGGGATATATATTAGATGAAGAAGATTATGAAATAGTTCCAACATTAAATAGAACTATGATGACTGTAGAATTAGAAGAATTAAAAGTTAGACCAACAGCATTATTAGAAACAAAAAAAGAAGGTGATAAAGCAGTATATAGTTTTGTCTTTAAACCTAATTCTGATACACAATTTTCATTTACAGCTCAATATGATATCAATTTTACACAATTAATTGATATCAGTAATATAACAAGAATAATAATAAGTAAAAATAATGTTGTAGTTTTTGATGGTAATACATTATTAACTCCTATTTTAATTAACGCTAATGATATAGTAACAATTAAAGTATACAAAAACACAATGAATTTAGGCTCATTTAAATTAATAGGATACACAATCTAATGACAATTAACGAAACATTCATAATAGGGGACGATACATCTAGTGGTACTTCTAACACTTTTTCATCAAACGATAATTCAGTAAATATTACTTTATCTGGAGTCAATGTTGATTTATCGGTTATTACTACAGATACACCTATTAGTGGTGATACAACACCTATTACGAGTGGTGGTGTATTTAATGCATTAAATAATTTACCTAACGATTATACTACTGGTGTTACGTTAACTAATAATACATTATTTTTTGATAGAACAGATACACTTTCTGCATACACAGTTAATTTATCATCATTAACAACAACTGATAATTTCACAACTGCAGTTACTTTGAGTGACAATATATTATATTTCGATAGAACTGACGAATTATCGGCATACACAGTTAATTTATCATCATTAACAACGACGGATAATTACACTACTGGTGTAACATTAGATAATAACGTATTATATTTCGATAGAACTGACGAATTATCAGCTTATACTGTTAATTTATCATCATTAACAACAACTGATAATTACACTACAGGAGTAACTTTAAATAATAATATTTTATATTTTGATAGAACAGATACTCTTTCTGCATATACTGTTGATTTATCATCATTAAGTGCAGAAACACCTTCTTTACAACAAGTAATTGATGTGGACCAAGTAGCTGATAAAGTTATTTTTAGACAAGATTTAGATTGGAGTGCATCAACGAATAATGTTATTTATGGGTCTAACACAGATGGTGATTCAACAATATTATATGGTTTTTTTACTCTTTATAATGGTACAACAGCTAATAGATTAGTAAGAATTGATAATCTTGGTAATATTGACCCTACTTTTAATGTAGGTCTTGGACCTGTTGGTGGTATTAATATACCAAACTCAATTGTACCAACAAATGACGGTATTTATATTGGTAGTAATTTTGATTCTTTTAATGGTTTTAGTAAAAGTAAAATTGTTAGATTAGATTATAATGGTAATGTTGATTTAACATTTAATACTGGTGGTATTGGTTTTAGTAACCCTGTTGGTGCCATCAATATTGATTCTAATGGTAAATTAGTTGTTGGTGGTAGATTAGGTACTTATAATGGTATACCAGTATCACCATTAGCTGGTCAACCATTACCAACAGGTTTAATTAGATTAAATACTGATGGTACTGTAGACCCAACATTTAGTGGTGTAACTGGTGGAACCAATAATGTTGGAGCTGATAGTATTATTGACCAAAATGGAAAAATTTATCTTACATCATACGCTACAATAATAAATGGTCAAGTAAGTCCAGGTATTATGCGTTTCAATCAAGATGGTTCTACCGATACCAGTTTTGTTGTTGGTACTGGTTTTAATGCTGGTTCTGGTATATTAATGCAATTAGCAATAGATAGTTTAAATAGATTATATGTGTATGGATTATCTGTTACATATCAAGGAGTTACAATAAACAGATTAGTTAGACTTAATAATGATGGTTCAATTGACACTAGTTTTAGTGGTGGAACTAGATTTAATGGTGATGTTTATGCATTAAAAATACAATCAGATGATAAATTATTAGTGGGTGGTTATTTTACTAGTTACGATGGTACATCATCTAGATATATAATTAGATTAAATACTGATGGTACTATTGACCCAACATTTAGAAGTGGTTTTAGTGGTGGAACAAATGGTGTTGAAACTATAACTATTTTATCTAATGGTAAAATATTGGTAACTGGAAGTGGGCTTAGTACATATGATGGTATACCAATAGGTTTTATTGTTATTTTAAATGAAGATGGTACCTACTCTATGGATAGAGAATTAACCTTTCAAAATGGTGTAGCTGAATATAATATAACTGAATTATCTTCCACGATATCAAGTGAATTATTACCTAAAGCATTAATTGAAGATTTAATTGAAACATATGACCACACTTCACCATTAGGTACTATTACAATTGACGATTCAATACCTACAAATGTTAAATTTGATATTTCAAATTCTATTTTACTTGATATTGATGGAAAAGAAATTTTATCTAATAAAGTAAATACATTAAGTGGTTCTTCAGATAATTATCCAAGTATAACAGCATTAAATAACATTAGAATTGGTTCTTTTGGTATTACAATCGATGGTAGTAATGATTCACCAACGAATGGTTTAAAAGGTTATGTTACAATACCTTATAATTGTATAATAACTGGATGGGATATTATAGCTGATGGTACTGGTGATTGTATTATTGATGTTTGGAAAAGTACATCAATACCGAATGGTGGTGACACAATTACTGGAACTGAAAAACCAACATTAACTAGTGAACAAATTCACAGAAATGATGCTTTAACAACATGGGATACTATTGTTAATGAAAATGATATAATAGCGTTTTATTTGGAAAATTCAAGTAACGTAAACAGAATAACACTTATAATAAAAGTAATAAAAAATTAATATGAAAGCAATTACACATAGATTTACTGGACCTACAACGTCTATATCTAGTTATGACCAAAATAAAACAAATTTAGGTTCATTAATTTACCAATATTCAGGAGCAACCAACGAAGATAAATTCGCTGGCCCATCAAAAATAGGTATGGCTAGAGTTTTTGAATTAAATGGTTTATTAGTAAATTTTCAACAAGTAATTAGATATTCTAGCACAATTGATTGGATATTTGCTGTTGATGCTAATGCAACAGCAACAAGAAGAGTTATTTTTTTAACTTATAATAGAGTCGATTCTACTTTCACATATATGGGTTTTATAACTTTAACTTATCCTGTTGCTACTTTACATACAACAAGAGGTTTTAGAATACTTAGAGAATTATATACTACTGGAACTGTTGGGGTTAGTGGTACTACTGTCACTGGTTCAGGTTCATCATGGTTAAGTGATAGAATGTCAGTTGGTTGTAGAATCGGTTTTGGTTCTACGGACCCAACTCAAATATCAACATGGTATGAAATAGGAACAGTTGTTAATAATACATCAATTACACTTACAACAAGCGCAAGTACATTTAGTGCAGGTACGGCATATGTTATTGAGGATACAATGATATTGACTTCAAACACAAATGCAACAACTACAAATGGTGGGTTATTTGTAACTAAAGGTATTAGACCTGAAATTTTTGTTGGTGGTGGTACTATTATTCCAGCAGCAACAACTGTTGATAATATTAGAGCAGTGTATTGGTTAGCTGATGCAAGTGTTGTTACAAATATAGCTGTTGGTGGTGCATCATATGGTAATAGAACATCATGGACTGACCAAAAAGTTTATTGTATAAATGTTAATGCCGCAACAACACCAAGCATCTATGTTTATAATTTTAGAGCAGCCTTAACATTAGCAGCAGGTAAAGACATAACAACAAATGTTATAAAAACTGGTATTCAAACGGTTACTGGAACAGTACAACAAAATAATAATGGTCGTTATATGACTATAAACCACGGACCAGGTTCAGGTGTAGATTCTCTATATTTCGTAACCACAACTAGAGTTTATAGAGTCTTAGGTTCAAATATTACGAATGCTTCAACAACATTTTTATCTGATTTTATGGGTGAAGTTCCACCTGGAACTGTTAATACTTTTACAGCCACAAATGCTTTATGGATGCTTGAATATGCTGATTCATTAGATAAGTTAATTATAACATCATCTGGTGTTGGTGGTTTAAGAAGTTATATTACAGATTATCAAACAGGTTTAGCTCAATTTCAACATATATTTTTAAATGATGATAAACAATTAGACCAATCAACCGCAGATTCAGGTATTGTTGCTCATCCAAGTATTGTTGGTTCAGCTTTTTCAGTATGGTCTGAAGGTGGATTACTATATTTATCTAGAGCTTCTGGTGCTGGTGGGTCTAATCAATTATATACTATACCTATTGGAGCTCATCAAACATATGCAATTACTCAAAATCAAATGTTAATTACACCTAAAATGGATATTAGTGATTCAAATAGATTATACAATGCAACAGTTAGTTATATTCAAAAACTAGGTAGTGATGTGTTTTCAATTGCACCTGAACCATTTAAATTATATTATAGAATTTCAGGTATTTCAGATAATAGTGGTTCTTGGACCTTATTGGATTCTTTTGGTGATTTAAGTGGTGTTTCATCAAATGAAATACAATTTGGAATAATATTTAAAACAATTGGTAGCGAATGTATTCCAGCTAGAATTCTTGGTATTACTTTAACATACGAAGGTGAAAATACTGATAGTCATTATACACCTTCAGTTGCTAATTCATCAATTGTTGATAGACGTTTTGCTTATAGACAAGCAACTGCTTGGGGTTCAAATATACCAACATTAAGAATTGTATTAACAAATGCAGAAACTGGTTCATTATTGATTGATGATGATTCTATTTCAAATGCTTTTGGAACATTTCAATATTCAAATAATAATGGTGTTAGTTGGTTTACATGGAATAATACACAAGATGTAATTGGTAATTACATAAGATATACAGCAACATCATTACCTAATGGTGTTAAAGTTAAAGCTAGTTTAACTCAATTATAAAAATGGAAGAAAAAATAATATTAGAAACAGGTGAAAAATTATTTACTGATGAAACATTAAGTGTTTTTAAAGGTGGTGAATTTAACTTAACGGATTTGGTGGAAGTTGTTAAAGATGGTATAGAGGTACCTTATTTCCAATATCAAGCAAATTATATAAAAACAGGTGAAATAGTATGATTGAAGATGTAATTTTTGATGAAGTTCCATTTATTTTGGAATCACCAACAACTCCAACAGGTGTTATTGTATCTTATTCATTAGATGGCAATAACTATGATTTTACACCAATAATATTTACTGGCTCTACTAGTGGTACTAGTGAATTTAGCCATGTATTTGTAAGTTAAAAAATAAATTATGTCAACATATATTACATCATTTCCGCTAGGTGGAGTCTTATTTCAAAGTGGTTTTGGTGTTCCTAATCATTTAACACCAAAAGGGTCACTTTATGTTGACTTGAATACTGCTATTGAATATATTAATAAAGATGGATTTACTAATTGGGTTGAATATCTTGATAGTGATTACATTTATTCTAATTTTTTATCAGTAACTGGTGGAACTGTTAGTGGTTCAACTATTTTTTTAGATGGTTTAACAGCAAATACTATATCATCTACTACTTTTACTAATATTTCAAGTAATATTTCTGGTTTAACAACAACAAATATTTTAAGTAACTCTATTTCAGCAAATACGTTGTTTACTAATTCTATTTCAGCAACAACATATTATAATTTACCTATAGATGTTAGAGTTACTGGTGGTACATTTAGCAATGCAACAGATATATTAACATTTACAAATAATACTGGTGGTACATTCACTGTTACTGGTTTAACTGATTATCATACAACTGGAACAACTAGAATAGAAGATACAGTATATTATAATACAAATAATGTATTATCAGCATATACTAGTTATGCTGGTTTATCAGATATTAATAATAGATTATTAATAAACGACTCAAGCACTGGATTAATTGCTTTTGGTGGTTTATCTGTTGTTGCTTCAGCAACAACATATTCAATTGGAGCAATTAAAGCATGGTTTGTTGATAATACAACAAACCCTAGTAATCCATCAAAAACATATGTTGAATTTTCAGCAACATCAGGAAACACACTTATTAATTTAACTGGTCAAAATGTAACTTATATTGCTATAAATTCTGGTGGTACAATTACTCAACAAGGTAATCCATTTACATCTTCACAACAAAGAGATTTAATCCATTTAGGTGTAATTGTACACTCTAATAGACTTTTTATTAATGCAGTAAATAACCAACCAATTGTTGCAAGTAATCCATTAAATCAATTTTCTGATTTAGTAGAATCTTTAAATACTTTTAATTTTAGTGGAAACACAATATCAGCTAACGGTAATAATTTAAGTATTAACAAATCTATTGGTCAAATATTTAAACAAGGTGTTAATTTTATTAATAATCCAAAAGACCCACATATTTTAACGTTAGCTGCTCTAACAGCACCTTCTAATATAAGATATAGATTACAAAATGGTAGTGAAAGTCTAAATACAGCATTTATTGACCCAAATAATTATGATGTAAGTGGAGTGACAACAACAGTTCCAGATACTAAATATACAGTACAAAGAATTTATCTTTTCCAATCCAACCTAATTCGTATCCAATATGGTCAACATTATTATGATTCATTGGATGATGCTAATAGTAAAATAATTAAAGATATTTTTAATGTTGAACAAAATTTAATTGAAAATGGATTATTAATTGGTATTCTTATTGTTAAAAAAGGTGTTACCAATTTAAATGATACCAATAATGTAAGGTTTTTAAATATGTCACGTTTTGGTAATCTTATTGAAACTAATTTAGGTTCAGGATTATTTAGAGGTGAGATTTTAAATAATAGTAGTACTGGTTTAATTAATGGTGGATTAATTACATTCGCATCAAGTAGTAGTGTTAATGTTTCGGCTGGTTCTGGTCGTATTATTAATAATACAAATAACCCAGATTTACCAACACTAACACAAGTAAACTGGAGTGCAACAACTGGTTTGACTATTACGAATTTAACTGGCCAAAGTGGTACTGTTTTATTTGTAACAAGTGCTGGTACAATAACTCAACAAAATATTACAAGTTTTACAAATAGTGCTGATTTTAGAGATAAAATATATATAGGTGGTGTTGGTCATCCAACAGGTACTATTACCGCATTATTTAATAATCCAATGGCTATTATTAATCCAGTTAGTCAATTAAATGATTTAAATCAATCGATTGGGCCGTTTTCAATAAACGGAAATAAATTAAGTAAATTAACTGGTACTTTAAAATTATTCAAATCAAGTGGTAAATCATATTTTTCAAATGCTAATTATCAAACAGATAATACAAATCCAAGTATATTTAATGTATCTTCATTTTCTGCAGGTACATTATCATATGTAACACAAACATCATTTTTAGGATTTATTTCTTCAGATATTAACACAACACAATATGATAATGGTGGTGTATTAACTATTATGGGTAATAACAATTTTGTTGCTCATCGTATTTGGCATCAACCAAGTAACAATATTATATTTTTCCAATATGGTCAAGCTGAATATTCAACACTTAGTGAAGCTAGGTCAAGATTTACCAGTGAAAATTTTGTTACACCATCACCACTTGAATTTGGTGCTTATTTGATTGGGGTTATTTTAGTACGTAAAGGTGAAACAAATTTAGACGACCCTACACGTTCTGAAATAATCGTTCAAGGTAAATTTGCTGGGTCTGGAACTGGTTCTGGTGGTGCCGTTGATACATTACAATCAGCATATGATAATTCTACATCACCAGAAATTAGAACTGATTCAACAAGAGGTGCACTTACTATAAGAAATAGTGCTGGTACTGACACATTAAATATTATTGAAGGACAAAATTTAACTGGTGGAACAACATCATCTATTACTGGTGCTGGAAATATAACAGGAAATTCATTTATTAAAACTAATGGTTTATCAACTGATTTTTTAAAAGGCGATGGTAGTGTTGATACAAACACATATGCGAAAATATTAAATAATTTAGTTGTGGTAAAAACAACAGCTGATTTTCCAACACCTGTTGCTGGTGTTATTACTCTATCGGCTAATACATCTTATCAAATTAATGGTTCGATTAATCTGGGTACAAATAGAATTCAATTATCAACATCAAACTTAATTTTTGGTACTGATAAAAGTTCTGATAAATTAATTTATACTGGAACTAGCTCTATGATAACTGGTAGTAATAATGATTTTACTATTAGATTCATTACAGTTGCAGCTACAACTAGTGGTGGTACTGTTTTTAATATTTCGGGTTCAACAAATAAATTGGAAATTAATAATAATGTTTTTGGTGCTAATAAAAGTTTAGGTACTATTGTTGTTGGTGATTTATTAGTCTTTAGAGATAATTTATTTTCTTTAAATACTGATGGTTTAACAGTAAATGGTAATAATTCAACATCTGATTTTGTATTCGCAGATAATTATATTGCTGATGATAATATTGGAACATTTAAAGCTTTGAAATTATCTGGTGGTACATTTAATCAAATACTTATTTCTCGTAATTCATTTAGAATTTTAACGGGTCAAACAGCTGTTAATTATAGTACAATTACTTTAACAAATGGTAATTTATCTAATAATTCATTTAATGGTACTGGAACTTATTTATCTGGTTTAACAAATACCACAACAAATTGGTTATTTATTGGTAATCAAGGTATAGGTAATAAAAGAAGAGAATTATTTATGAGTTCATCTGATATGGTTGGTGTTTCTTTGAGTACACCTACGACAGCAGCAGCAGCGTTATCAGTTTTAACCAATACTGGTGCTAGATTTTTAACTTTTAGAGGTGGTAATGGTCAAGATGATGGTGCGTCAGTAACAATACAAATACCTAATGATTATTTCAGTAATCCAATATTTGATTTTAATATAACAACTGATACAACAGTTAACAATGTTAAAATTTTCATGGGTATATCTAAAATACCAATTGCTGGTGATTTTGGTACTTTAGGTGAAACTGGGTTAAATGTTGTTACAGCTGGTGTAACACAATATCTTAGAAAAGAAGTAAGTATTACACCAATTACAACAACTTTTTCTGGTGGTGATGTTGTTGTTATTAAAGTTTGGAGAGACCCAGATGATGCTGCTGATACAGCAACTGGTATTAATCTTTATTTAAATAATATGCAATTTAGATATGATTCAATATAATTAGTTCTCACCATATAAATCTTTTTTAGGTGTACATTTTTCACGGATTAATTTTTCTACAAATGCAAACATTTTTAATCCATTCTTTTCACAATATTCTTTCAACAACTCATGAGTCATTGGAGTGATTTTTAAGTTTTTATCTCTTTTCATAAGGGTTTTTACTATAAGTATGATAAAAGTATGAAATATTTCATACTAAATCAAATTTATATTTTATTCTGGGCTTCCTTTTGAAAAATGTTGAATATTTATAATAAAGAATAGAATAAAGTAAATAATAACATTAAAAAAAAAGAAACAATATGTCACAAAATGTATTCGTAAGTCCTGGTGTTTATACCTCAGAAAAAGACATTTCATTCATCACACGTCAAGTTGGTGTAACAACTCTTGGTCTTGTTGGTGAGACAACAATCGGTCCAGCTTTCCAACCAATTTTCATCAGTAACTACGGTGAATTCCAATCTTTCTTTGGTGGTTTGAATGCTACTAAAGTAAAAGACACTGGAGCTCCACAATATGAATTACCTTATATTGCTAAATCATATTTATCTCAAGCGAATCAATTATTCGTAACAAGAGTATTAGGTTTATCTGGATATGACGCTGGTTTATCTTGGGGTATCGCTTTAGATGCTGCTATGGACCCAGCTACTACTGGAATAACACAAACTGCTACTACTGCTAATCCTCTTTTCACATTTACTGCGACAAGTGGAACAAGTGGTTCTGTTACTGCATTTACATCAAGTGTAGCTGTATTACAAACATTATTTAACGATGGTTTATTAGACACAGCTTTAGCTGGTTTATCTACTGCAGCAACTGGTTTTACTACTTCAGTAACAACACCTATTTTCTATAAATCAGGTTCAACATTCTATGGTGCGGCCTTTAATTATTATGTTACAGCTATTGGAGCAAGTGGTTCATTAATCACAGGTTCAACAAGTGGTTCATCTACATTATATTCAGGTTCATCTTATTCTGATGTAGAAAATCAAATAGTTGCATTATTACGTTCAAGAGGTACAATTGACCCAAATACAGAATTACCTGCATTTGAAGTAAGTGGTACAACTGATGTTGAATTAGACCCAGCATTTACTGATGCATTAACAGATGGTAAAGGAGCTTTTTCAATTAGCGGAACATCAACATTACAAGGTTTATTCGGATACACAGTATCTTTAGATAATACAAAAATGAATTACTTACCAAGAGTTTTAGGTAGAGGTGCACAAGATGGTAAAGCAGCTGTATTTGTTGAAGAATTCTTCACAAATATGTTTGAAGACTTGTATACTGCTGGTAAAATTAATGGTGTTAAACCAACACTTGTTCAATATGGTGATGACTTTAAAGAATACCGTACAGAATACAAAGCAGCTCAAACACCTTATGTTGTTTCTGAGTTACGTGGTACTGATGTATTTAAACTTTTCAGATTTGTAACTATTTCTGATGGTAATGCAGCTAATGAACAATTCAAAATCTCTATCACAAATATTAAACCAGATACAAAAGAGTTTGATGTACAAATTAGAGGTTTCTTTGATACAGATGCACAACCAGTTATTCTTGAAAGCTTTAGCCGTTGTACAATGGACCCAACTTCAAATAACTTTATTGCTAGAAGAATTGGTACAGTTGATGGTGTTTATAACTCAAAATCTGTTTATGTACTTGTTGAGTTGGATGAAGAAGAAGATACTTCAGAAGCATTCCCAGCTGGTTTCATGGGATACCCAATTAGAGATTACCAATCAAATGGTAACACTACAGCGTTATCACCTGATTTAACATACAAAACAGCTTATGGTGCTTTTGAAAACAAACGTAAATATTATTTAGGTCTTTCAAATACTTTAGGTATTGATGCTGACTTCTTTGATTATAAAGGTCAACCTTCTAATTTGTCTTATGACCAATGGACTGGTGTAACTAATGGTTTCCACATGGATGTTGATGCATCAGCGGTGACTATCAATAACGAAACTGTTTTATTTGATACAGGTGATTCTGAATTCAAAACTGAAAGCGGTTTAGTTAACGGTTCTTATGAAAAAATTTACTCACGTAAATTCACATTTGCACCATTTGGTGGTTTCGATGGATGGGATATCTACAGAACTAGAAGAAGTAACTTAGATAGTTTCTTAGTTAACGGTTCTAAAGGTGTTAATGGTAGAGTATCTGGTGCTTTTGCATACAAAACTCTTTCAAATGGTGATACTGGAATCAATTCAGATTACTATGCATTCTTAGAAGCTATTTTAACATTCAACAATCCAGAAGCGGTTAATATTAACGTATTTGCTACACCTGGTATTGATAATGTGGATAATACAAACTTAATTGAATCAACAATTGAAATGATTGAAGAGGAAAGAGCTGACTCATTATACATCATGACAACACCTGATACAAGTAATGGAGACGTTATGAGTGCTGAAGATGTTGTAGATTTATTAGATGGTCAATATGATAGTAATTACTCATGTACTTACTGGCCTTGGGTTCAAATCAATGATGCTGAAAATAATGTGTTAATGTATGTTCCGCCAACAAGAGACGTTGTAAGAAATATTGCTTTAACTGATAATATTTCATTCCCATGGTTTGCTACTGCAGGTATCCAACGTGGTGATGTTGATGCTATCAAAGCTAGAAAAAAACTTACTCTTGCAGAAAGAGACGTTCTTTATGAAAATAGAATTAATCCAATTGCTACGTTCACAAGTGATGGTATCAAAATTTGGGGTAATAAAACACTTCAAGTTAAAGAATCAGCTCTTAACAGAATCAACGTAAGAAGATTATTATTACAAGCAAGAAAACTTATTTCTGCTGTTTCTATTAGATTGTTATTTGAACAAAATGATTCGGTTGTGAGAAATCAATTCTTATCATTGGTTAACCCAATCTTAGAAAACATTAGAAGTGAAAGAGGTCTTACAGACTTTAGAGTGGTTCTTTCAAGCAGCCCAGAAGATTTCGATAGAAATCAATTAACTGGTCAAATATTCTTGAAACCAACACGTGCTTTAGAATTCATTAAATTAGAATTCGTGGTGATGAACACAGGTGCATCATTCGCAAACATCTAATCTAATTATATAAACAATTAAACCCTAGCTCATGCTAGGGTTTTTTGTTTTATTATGATATTTATTATAAAAAGAAAAAATGACAAGAATTAGAATAACTGAAAAACAATATCAAACAATACTTTCACACATTAATGAAAATAAAATTTCATTGAATGAGAGTGATGATGTGATTAAAAGCGATTTAAACGTGGTTTTAGTCATTTCTAAGCTGATAGGTATAAATCTTACTGGTCTTAATAAAATAAAGGTGGAAAACGCTTTAAAACAGCTCCCAGTTTATGAAAAAGTTAAATCTAGTTTAGAATCTAAAGAAAAATTAGAAGAAATCATTGAGTCACTAGAAATTAAAGGTGTATCTGAACCTAAAAGAAAACTTAAGGAAAAGATGACATCAATTATTAGTAAATTTAATGCATTGGCTAAAGAAAGCGGTTTTGATATTACTTTATCATCAAAAGCTATGACAAATTTGAATTCTTTAGATGTTGACTGATTAGGTCGTGAATAAGAAATACAATTTTTTCAATTGTATATTCATTTCGCCATTCTTCATCACTAAGGTTTAAAGATTTGACATGTGTATCATAAATCTCATATAATTCAATATGTGATAAAAAATATTCAAAGTTTAAATTTTTAAGTGCACGACAAATATTATAACAAACTTCTTTACCTGTAAAGTAAGTAACCCAATCACATTCATCTGCGATTTCATCAATTAAACGTTTGTATTCAACAAGTAATTCTTCTTTAGAAATATCCATAATTAAAATTTTACACAAAAATACGAAAAAAACAAATAAGTACCATATTTATTATAAAAATAATAACACACAAATTAAACAAATAAAACAATGGCTGATTTACTAATGAAAATGCCCCTACCATACGAACCTAAGAAAAAGAATCGTTGGTTAATTACTTTCCCAGCTGATTTAGGTATCCAACAATGGTGGTTATCAACAGCTTCAAGACCATCAATTACTCAAAATGAAGTTGAAATTCAATTTTTAAACACTTCAACTTGGGTATTAGGTAGATTTACTTGGGAATCAATTGATGTTACTTTCCGTGACCCAATTGGTCCATCAGCAACACAAGCCATTATGGAGTGGGTTCGTTTACACTCAGAATCTATTACAGGTCGTCAAGGATACGCTGCAGGTTATAAAAGACCAGTAGAACTTGAAATGCTTGACCCAACAGGTGTTGTTGTTGAGAAATGGTTGTTAGATGGTACAATGCTTACTAACGTAGGTTTTGGTGATTTAGCAATGGATGATGACAGTATTGCTGAAGTAACTGCGACACTAAGATTTGATAGAGCTATTTTATTATTCTAATGTCTAAGGCACCTAAAAAAGGTCTTGCTAAAAAAAATAGAGGCAACCAAGTAAAAAAAATTAATTTGATTCAAAAAAATGAACAAATAATCAAAAAACTTTCATAAAATAAAAACCACTCGTAATGAGTGGTTTTTATATTTTAATTATGAAAATCTAAATTATATTTTTTTTGAATGTCTCTAAATTTAGCAGCTTTTTCATATTGTTGTGTAATTATAAAATTTCTTTTTATTCCATCAACAATTTTAGATAAATTATATTTATCAAAATTTTGATTTTTAAGTTCTGATTCAATATCTAATTCTATTTCATTTAAAACCATATCTTTATAATAATAAAATTTTCTATTTAATTTTTCAGAAATTAATTCTTCAAATTCTTCTTTACTATAATTAAAAATTTTTTCTAATTTAAGAAAATAAGTATCATGAATATATAATTTATCATTTATTAAAATACAATCATCATTTATTGTATTATCAATATATTTTGTTATAAATTTTTCAATATTTGTTTTATAAATTGTTTTCATCTAGGGTGATACGTTTTTTCATTATCATATTAACTTTGTTTTTGATAAAATTAGGATTACCTTGTTGTGATAACACTTTTTTGGCTCTTTCATTTTCGTATTTAACGATTTCACTTAACGAAGGTGAAAAAAGTCTTTCTGGGTTATTATTATGTGCCAAACATGCTTCTGGGTCAAATAACATTGGAAGTTTACCACAACTTTTACCACCACTTTCTTTTCTTATTCTAAGAAGGGTTTCATTGTAACGAGTACGTTCTTCAAGTGTAGTATCGTAGAAGTTTTTAATGATTGCATTTTTTCTAGCTTCTTTTTCAGCTAATTCTTTTTTAAGTTTTTCTTCTTCTAATCGTTTTATTTCAGGTTCTATAAAATGAGTATAGAAGTAGTTTTTAAAGTAGTTTTTGATTTTATTGAAAATGTTAAAATCAAATTTATTTTTAATAATAACCTATTTTTCTTTTTTTATTTCAGATTTAGTTTCTGTTTTTTCGATTATTCGTTTTGGGATTGTTGCATTGTATTGTAAAAATTTTTCATCACTTAATTTCATAATCGCAGTGATTTTTTCTTTTTCAGAATTAAGTCTTTCAATTAAATTTTCTTTATTTTTACTTACTTCTGAATTAACTTTATTCATAAAGCTTCCTTTAATTAAAGATAATTGTCTTGGGTATTTCTCTTCATTTCTCATAATTTTAGTTTTAAAATTTGTTATTATTTATAATAACGTTAAACTAATGAAAGTGAACAGTTTAATAAAAAATAACATTATAGTTGAATTATTAAATATCTCACCATTTACAAAAAAACATAAAACTCTATATTTATTCGTAAACAGTTATAACAAAAGACAAATTATGTTTTATTATGGATAAAAAACCAAATGTTTTCCCTAACAAGGAACAAATTGCTGCCGCTAATGAAGAAAGAGCAAGAAAAGAAGCTTTCGAAAATGAAAAATCAGCAGCAACAACACAAATCTACACAGCTCCGACACATTTAGCTGATACACCAGAAGGTCATTCTGATGCACTTAATATGATGCAAGAAAGAACTAGACAACAATTAGAACAAAAAAACAAAATTGGACGAGTTGTTGAACCAGATTTAGCTGACCCAGATAGCGCAGTTTTATCACAAAGAGCCGCTAGAGAAAGAAGTGAAGAACAAATGAGACTTCGTGATGAACAATTAGAAAAAAATATTCATCAAACACAAAATTACCAACGTTTAGCTGAAGAAGCTACAAATAGACCAAAAGCACAATACATGGACTCAATGGATACTTATACTAACCCACCAAAAAAAGAATATAATGACTATGTTGCACCAACTACAAGACAACCTGAATATAAAGCACCAACACCTGTTGATTCTTATATTTTAGATATTAGTCAACCTAATTATAATTCACCTTTTGACGTAATCCCATTACCTTCAAAAGGTAGAACGTATAGAAATAAAAAAGAAAATATTCGTTTAAGCTACATGACAACTGCTGATGAGAATATTCTTACTAGTCCTAATTTATTACAAAGTGGACAATTCTTAAATGTTCTTATTAATAGAAAAATTCTTGAACCAGAATTACGTTATAAAGATTTGTTGGTTGGTGATAGAAATGCCATTATGATTTGGTTAAGAGCAACAGGTTATGGTGAAATGTATCCAGTAACTATCTTAGATGAAAACGGTGACCCATTTGATACAGAAATTAATCTTAACGAATTAAAAACAAAAAATTTAGGAGCTGAACCAGATGAAGAAGGGTTATTTGATTATTTCTTTCAACTTTCAGGTTCTAGAGTTAAATTTAGAATGTTAACTTGTGGTGATGTTGATGAAATTGAAAAAAGAATAGAAGAAGAAAAAACTAATGGAGTTTTGGTTGATAATACTTCTATTTATTCGATGGAAAAAATGATTGTTGAGGTTAATGGTTTTAGAGATAAAGAATCGGTTAAGAATTTTGTAAATTCAATTAGAATAAAAGATGGTAAAGATTTTGACAAATATTTAGACTCAATTGAATCTGGAATTGATTTGAATATTACGGTTGGGACTCCTGGGGGTGGGTCCGTTGACACATTTCTTCCGCTTAACTTCGGCTTTTTTTGGCCTAACTTCCGAGTATAAGGTTCCTTTATTAGAGGAAATTTACCTTTGTACACAATATTTAAAAGGTTTTACATATGCTGACATCTTATCGTTACCCGTTTATGAAAGAAGATATTATATCGGATTGAAAAATAGAGAACATTTGAACCAACAGGAAAAAAATGAAGATAATCCAAATACTACTACTGGTAGTCGTGGAAATCGTAAAAAGAAAGTCTCTGGTGAAGCATTAAAAAATAGTTTTAGAAATGGTGATATACCACTAAATTAAAAGATGCTCGCAAATTGCGGGCATTTTTATTTTATAAGATATTTATAAACAAATACTTGATACATGAAAAGAAAAATAACAATAACGGAAACTCAATACACTAAATTAGAATCTTTTTTATTAGAAACTCAATTTGATAAATTGACTAAAAATATCATTAAAATAGGTGATGTTATTAGAATAACTATTGGTAATGTTAAAAAACAATATAAAGTAGTTGCTTCTTATGGTGGTCAAATTCAAATGGATGGAATGGATTCTGATGATTCTAATAATAGATATTTTATTAGTTCAGGGTCTTTTGATAGAAATGAAATCGAAGGTAAAAGAATTAATAAAACTAAAAACCCTGAATTATTACAAGTTAATCCACGTGAATGGCCAAATTTTTTTACTAAAATAAATGATTTCGAAGTTTTAAGAAATGGTGAAGTTATCGATGCTGTTGATATCAACGGTAAATCTAGCTTCACTCCAAAACCTGAACCAAGTAAATCTGCTGAAACATCTACTAATACAACACAACATGTTAGTCCTGAAGAACTTAATCCTGAGGATGATAAACAGATAAAAAAATTAGGAAAAAAAGCCATGCAAGCTATTATTAATGACCCTCAAATGAAAGCAGCTTTTTATCGTCAACCAAGTTTTTGGCGTTTATTTACAGCTGATATGAAAGGCGAAACAGCATCTGGACAAGGTATTTTACCAGCGTTGGATTTAGTTGGAAAATACATGGATAAAGAAACCAATAAAAAAGTTGGTAGTGATGCTTTTAAAAACAACAAAATTGCTAAATTCATTATTTTAGATGACATTCAATTAAAATATAATGATGATGAAGGTTTCGATAAAATATACCCTATTGGGGCCAATACTAAATCAGAAGCAACAAATACAAGAGAAAATCTTTGGGATGATAGAATGCAAATATATAAAGATTATAAAATTTTATCTAACAAAAAAACAGATAATGGTATTGGTATTCCATTTAAAATTGCTGTTAAGAAAAAAACAAAAACTCAAGATGTTTTTTTATGTCGATTCATTGGTATAATCAATGGTAGAGAAATTAATGCCGACAATATTAACATTAGATTCACTCAATCAAATGGTTATGATAAAACACAAATTAAAAATACTAAAACCAAAGAATAATGGCTAGATTATCAGATGAAGAAAAATTAATTAATGCAGAATTACTAAAACAAGCTCAAATTAGAGCTGAAATTGGTAGTAGTGTTGATGCGTTTTTAGCTAAAGTAAAAGAATTAAAAGAAATTAATGAAACGGTTAAATATAATGAAAAATTAATCGAAGAATTAAAAAGAAAACAAGTCAGTCTTTCTGGTGAGGATTCAAAAATTAATAAAGCGAAAATTAAAATTCTTCAGTTACAAACTGATGAAATTAAGAAACAAGGTGATTTTTTACGTGAAAATTTACAAACAGTTAATAAATCAAAATTAGCTCTTAGTAAAATGACTTCTGAAACAGTCAAGGGTATGGCTAAACTACCTAGATTGGTTCAAAATTCATTTGGTAAATTTAAATCTTATGGTTTATTCGATATGGATAAAGCCATCAAGATGTCTGCATTACAAATGGGTTTATTAGGTGATGAAGCTGTTAAATTTTCAGATACAATGCGTAGAGTTGGTACCGATACAACAGCAGCTTTTGGTGTTGGTGTTGAAGAATTAGCTCAAATTCAAGCGACATATACTGATAACTTAGGTAGAAATGTAATGTTAAGCGATAAAGCCCTTAAATCAATGGCTGCCATGTCCGTTGCTACTGGTTTAGGTGCTGAAGGTACTTCACAAATGGCTGCTGATTTTGAAAGCTTTGGTGTATCTGCTCAAAAAACAAAAGAACTTGTTGAGGATTCTATGAATTCAAGTCACAAAATGGGTCTTAACGCAAACAAAGTAATCAAAAACATACAAGGTGGTTTAAAGTTAATGAATAGATATAACTTTAAAGACGGTATTCAAGGCTTAGATAGAATGGCTAAATTAGTTAGTAAATTAGGTGTTGATATGGAATTTGCTGCTGGTATGGCTGATAAACTTTGGGATATTGAAGGTGCTGTTGATATGTCAGCTCAATTACAAGTATTAGGTGGACAATGGTCTAAATTAGCCGACCCATTTAAATTAATGTATATGGCTAGAAATGACATGGAAGGTTTAACTGAAGAAATTGGTAAAGCAGCAGCTGCTTCAATGAAATTTGCAAAAGATGGTAGTATTCAAATATCTAGTGTTGAAATGTCTAGACTTAAACAAATAGCACAACAAACTGGTGCCGATTATGATAAATTAGTGGAAAGTGGAAGACAAGTATTTAAAAATGAAAAAGTTAAAAAACAATTAACATTTAGTGTTGGTCCTGAAATGCAAGAATTTATTGCGGCAACTGCTCAATTTGATGAAAAAGGTAAAGCTACAATAACATTAGACGGTAAAGATAAATTGGTTAGTGAATTAACTGACATGGATAAAAAAGCCTTAGATAAAATGGTTCAAGAAAAAAAATCACTTGAACAAAGAGCTAAAGCGTCTCAAAACTTTGATGATAAAATCACCAACATGATTAACATGATTAAAACAACTATGTTACCTATTGTTGATGGTATTAATTCAACACTTAGTCCATTGGTCGATGACATCATGAATAACAAAGAATTTAAGGAATCATTAACTAATTTAGGTAAAAGTATTGGGGGATTGGTTATTGCAACTAAACCATTTTTTACAACGGTTAAAGACATAATTACAACTCTTGGTCCTACAGGAACTCTTGCTGCAATATTTGGTGGTAAAATTTTATTTAACGTGGCTTCTTGGTTTGCAAATGGTATAGCATTAGGTAAAGGATTTTTAACAATGACTAAGGGTATAGGTGGTGCTGGAGCAACAGGTGGCGGTGCTGGAGCAACAGGTGCCATGGGTAAATTTGGAAAACTAGGTAAAATTGGTGGTGGAGCATTAGGCGGTGTTATGGCTGGTGGTATCGATGCAATGAATGCTGAATCAATTGAAGAAGGTGTTGGTAATGTTGCTGGTGGTGTTATTGGTGGTATTATTGGGTCATTTGCTGGTCCTGTAGGTACTATGATTGGTGCTTCATTGGGTTCTATGGCTGGTGGTTATATTGGTAAACAATTTGACGATTCAAATACACAACCAATGGTACAAGGTCAACCGTTGAATGATGGTTATTTACCTAAACCTAATATTGGTGGTAATTTTTCTAAAGGAAGACAATTAATACAAGATGGTGTAGCACATCCAATTGATAATGTTGATAAGGAAATGTGGATTGGTAAATCAGGTGGTCCAATTGATAAGGGGAATAAAATGTATAAAAATGCAAATGTTCCTCAAACAATTAATCATACGTTTGACCCTATTGAAATTAAAGGTTCGATAATGATAAACGTACCAGGCAATCCTGGTCAGGGTGTAGAATTGTTAAGAAACCAAGAATTCATCAGAAGTTTAACTCCATTGATTCATCAACAGACTCAAATTGCATTAAATCAAAAATCAAAAGGATAATTTAATCACTGATAATCAATATATTGAGAATTAATTAAAAAAAAGAGTTATAATACCTTGACAATGTGGTTCAAAAACTGTATATTTGCTATTATATAATAATAAATAATTAAAATAAATTATAAATAAATAATTAAATACTATATAACTATTAAGTTATATTAATAATTAAGGGCACTTCTTGTGCTCTTTTTTTTATTTAAACTCATCAATCATTTATTTTCAATAAAATTCAAGTATCATAATATTTATAATTAAAACAAATATTATGCCGTTATTTTATAATACAAGTTCACCAACACCAACAACTAAAAACTCAATCAATAATTTATCAATTGATGTGAGAGATTTTTTGTTGAGTAAAAACTTAAAATCAACTTATCCTCAAATGTCTACTGCTATTAATGGTAGTCCACGTATTGGGGAACCAGTCACTTCAACTGAATCAAATTTTCTAGTAACATATCCACATCAACAAATGACACAAGATACATCAACTTTAGATGTATTAGGTAGTATTTTAAATGGTCAAGGTGTTGGGTTAAACGGAAGTGGGTTAGAAGCTAATTTTGATGTTAGAAGTTCATTAGCTGGAAGAATTCTTGGAGCAACAGGATTACTCAACGATACAAAAATTGGAACTATAGGCGCACAACAATTAGCATTAGCGTTAGCAAACAATGCTGCATTCAACGTACAACAGCAATTACTTGGAACTTTAAATGTAAGTGATAACATACTAGGTTTAATTAAAAACGGTACAGTAGAAGGCTTTAGACCAAGTTATCAAATTACCATTCCATCAAGTGATGCTGGTCAAGTAGCTGATTATGCTGGAAAAGTACTTGGTTTTACATTACCTGTTAGTTATTTAGGTAATGAAGGCTCTATTTTCCAAAATGAAAACAATAATGCGGGTAATATTGAAAGAGCTAACAGTATGATTAAAAATACTGGTAAAGGTCAAGTTTTAGCGTTATTGGATAATGTGATGGCAAATATTTCAGTAAATAATGCTTCAAATCCGTTTAGAACTGGGTATGCACCTGGGTTTACGAATAATAAAGGTGAACGTCAAATCAGTGAAGAGAATAGTATTATATACGCTTTTGATAAATTAAAGGGTCAAGGTATTGAACTTTTATCTATGAGTGATGGTATAATCAATGATTTAAACTATAATAAAAATATTAAAGATTATGGTTTTGAAAGTCCAGAAGAATCATTAACCAACCCATCACCAAGTCCTAAAGGTAATTCTGGTTATGATGAAAGAAAATTAAGTGATGTTGGTTTTAGTTGGACAACTGGAACTGGTGGTGCCGTGAATACAATACCTGAATTTGATGAAATTGTAGGTAATAAAAAATCACTTATGGTTAAAACACAAAAACTATTCAATAGTTTAGGTATGAAAAACATTGTGACTAGAAAAGGTGATATGGATAAAACATCGTCTCAAATTTCACAAGCAAATGGTAAAGGATTCTCTAAAGGTAGTGGAGTTCTTCAAGCTGATATGTTTGATAACTTTGGAAGATATAAAGGTGAAAAAAATAAAACAGCTGAAGAAACATACTGTAGAAGTTGGACAACTTTAGATAGATATGATAAAGTATATAAATTAGTTAGAAGTGGTGTTGATGGAATAACAGGACCATTAAATAACGATGCTGATAATTTAGACAATGCTAGAGAGAATAACACATTAAACGGTGTTAGAAACTCAGTAAATGGTATTAATTTAAATGTGCCATTTAGAGACACTAATGGTGGAACTCAAGGAAGTGTATTAGATGCTTTTGGAGCACCACACATAGCACCATATAAAACAGATTCATTTGGTCAACCAGATTCACCACAAAGATATATGTTTTCAATTGAAAACTTAGCGTGGGCTGATAATTCTCAAGATTTACCACCATACGAAAGAGGACCAGGCGACCTAACAACAAATAAAAAAGGAAGAATCATGTGGTTTCCACCATATGATATTAATTTCTCTGAAAATTCAAGTGTAAACTGGGATTCTAACAATTTTATTGGTAGAGGTGAACCAATATACACTTACAACAATACTGAAAGAACAGGAACATTATCATTTAAAGTTATTGTAGACCATTCAACGTACACAAATACATTCAGGGGTAGTGATGGTCCAGATGATAATTATGTTGCTTCATTCATGGCTGGTTGTGTTGACCCTAATAAATCATTTAGTGATAAATTAACTGTATCAGAAACATCTAGAATTGATTTAAAGATGCAACGTGTACCACAAAAAGCTGTTATTGAACCAGAAGAAAAACCTGAAGTTAATATTAGAATTTATTTTCCTAATGATAACGCAACAACACCTGATAAATATGAAAATGGTCTTAGTGGTTCATCAACAACAGATGAAATTGATTATTCGTTAAATAAATACGGTACTGGTTTTGGTTTAGGAACATACCCAGCGTTATTTACACAAGGTATTCACTTAAAAACTGGTTGGAATGATACAACAAATCATGGTTTAAATGGATTTAGCCAAGAATATGCAACGCCAATTAATTTTAATGGTGTTGATTATTGGAACTGGAGAGATATTGATATTCTTTTACCAGAAATTGAAAAACATTTATCTGAAAAATGTCGTTTTTGTGTTGCTAATGTTACTGGTTTTGCTAGTCAACAAGGTTTAGCTGCATCAAATAAACGATTAGTAGATGCTAGAGCTGAAAAAATCATTGATATATTAAGTAAAAAATTATTTTTATTCTTACCTGAAAATGAAAGAAGAGCTAGATTTAAAAAGAAACAAGGTAGTGTTCCAGTTAATCCATTCTGTCGTGTAGGTATTGAGGAAGATATTAGTAATATCCATTGTAAAAAAGATAGACGTGCTGAAGTTACTTTTGAATATTCAGCGGAATTAAAAGCTAAGAGTATGGTACCATTACCAGACAAAGAAGTTATTATTGGTAAAACACAAATTAATGAAAAAATTAGAGAAAGATTTTATAATGAAACTAATTTCTTTGAAAGATTAACTGATGAAGACCCATTTGTTTTTGATACATTTAGAGAAAAAATAAAGTATTTCCATCCAGCGTTTCACTCGATGACACCTGAAGGATTAAATTCAAGATTAACATTCCTTCTTCAATGTACAAGACAAGGCCCAACTTTCGAAAGAAAAGAAGCCAACAATTTAGCATTTGGTAGAGCACCAGTGTGTATTTTAAGAATCGGTGATTTCTATAACACTAAAATTGTTATGGATTCAGTTGGTATTGATTATGAGCCTCTAGTTTGGGACCTTAATCCTGAAGGTGTTGGTATTCAACCTATGATTGCGAATGTTAATATAACATTTAAATTTTTAGGTGGTTCTAGTCTTATGGGTCCAATTAATAAATTACAAAATGCTTTATCATTCAATTATTTTGCAAATACGCAAGTTTATGATGCTAGAGCTGATTATATTTCTAAAGAAAAATCAAACAAAGATACACCAGATTCTAAATCAGGATATTATCTTAATAATGGTGAAACACAATGGAAAAATAACGTAACTGAAATAAAAATAACTGATTTACCATTACCATCAGATAATGATGTGGTAACATTAACAAACTCTCCTGCAGTTCAACCAACTCAAGAAGCTGTTATTACACCATTACCATCTGGAACAACTGTTGATGATAAAACTGTTTTAAGTAAATTAACAATTGATGGATATGATAAGGTTACAACAACTAATCCATATTTTGGATTATATCTTAATTTTGGTAAATATGTTGATGATAATGGTAATGTAATTGGGTTAAAATTAGATACAACTTTAAATAAAACATATAAAGGACATATCTATATAACATCATTAAAAACTAATACTAAAACACATTTAGGATATATTTCAGCTAGAGCTAATGACAATACTAGTGTTGTATTTACAGGTGTTGGTTTAGAAGACACAGGTTCAGATACGATAATTTCTTCAGATAACTGGAATAAACAATTTAAAATAGATTTACCAATTAATGAAACATTAGAAACAAAATTGATTGATTATCAAAACATAACAACAGCTACTACACCAACAGATACTTATTCATTAAGTGTTGAATGGGAAACTGGAACAAAAACATCACATGGCTTTGATTATGCTCATGGAAAATAAATATAAATAGAAATGGCAACTTATTATGACAGATATCAAGGATTTAGAACAAATGGGGATATTAAACCAATACCAGGTATAACAATACCTATTGAATCTAACGATAAATTTAATGTTTACAGACAAGGTAACACAAGACTTGACAAATTAAGTAATATGTATTATAATAACCCATACAGTGGTTGGTTAATTATGTTAGCTAACCCTGAATTTGGTGGATTAGAATTTAATATTCCAGATTCAACACTTATTAGGATTCCTTTTCCTTTTGATAGTGCTGTTAACAGATACATAACACAAGTAACAAATCATAAATTGCTGTATGGCGAATAATAGAATAGGCTGTGAAGCTGGTAAAACAAAAATAATAGACCCTAATGGATTTGATGGACAAAATTCATCAAATAATATTCCTATACCGTTAGAAGATTTGAATATTTCTGTTTCATTAACAACCTATAAAAAAGGTCGTACAATATTGACGGCAACTGAAAAAAATGGTGTTATTGATAGTAGTCATGATTTAACAGTTAATTTTTTAGATGGTAGTGAAATAAACAATACAAGAGTATTAACAACTAACTATACTGATTTTACAACAGTATTTGATGATAATTCAAGTTCTTCATCAAGTAGTGGTGAAGCGTTAGGGATTACAAGTATTGATATCGATTTCAATTCATCAATGGCACCAATGATTGTAATTAATTTCATTGATGTTAAGGGTTCTGCTATATTCCAAAATGAAATGAATTTGGCTCAAGGAAGAAACAAGTATTCAACTTTTTTCCAATTACCATATCCATTGTTTGAATTAACAATAAAAGGTTATTATGGTAAACCAGTTAAATATTGTTTACATTTAACAAAATTCAATACAAGATTTAATTCAAAAACAGGTAATTTTGAAATTACAGCTAATTTTATTGGATACACATATGCTATGTTATCTGATATGTTAATTGGATATCTTAAAGCAATTCCATACACTAAAATTGGTGGTGGTATCTATGATAAATTAAACGCTAAAAGAAATGAATTAGGTTTAGGTAATATAATTAATTTAAATGATTTGATGATAAAAATATCTAGAATCAATGAAGAAATTGATAAAGCTGCATCTAAAGATGATGATAGTTTTGAAATTAGAATGATTGATGAACAAAGAGATATATTAACACTTATTGAAAATATTGTTTTAACATTTGGTAAAGAATTAGATAGTAGACCATCAGAGGAAAAAGATACACTTGAAAAATTTGATTATATAATTAAAACAAAACAAGATGTTAAAAATGTTGATAATCTTATTGTTAGATATAAACAAACAGTAATTGAGAATATTAGAAAATTCAATGAAAATACTGATGTTGTTCTTAATGAAAACTTATTTAATTTATATTGGACATTCCCTAAACAAAGTAAAAAAATTCTTAAAGAAACACAAATAAAAAGTGGTAAAAGTGATTCCAGAGCTAGTTTAATTTTAAAATATTTGGATTCAAATAATACCCTTGTATTAAATGATGATTCAGAATTTGATGTTTGGGATTTAACTGATGTATATTTGGATATTGAACGTGCTAAAATTAGCATGGATGAAAAATATAAAACGGCTAAGAAAAATTTAGCTATTAAAATTAAAGATAGAATAAAAGAAACAATTGGATTTGATTCAACTGTTAGAAATATTATTGAAATTTTTACAACTGCTGTGGAAGTTTTTATGGAAACAATTTACACTGTATCTAAAGCAGCTGAAGAAGACACTGATGGTAAAAGAGCTAAACAATTACTAAGTAAATTTCAAAAACTTGAAAACAGTGATATACCTAATGAAGTTGAGAAAAATAAAAAACAAATATTCCCTTGGCCAGATTATCGTGAACAAGAAGGAAGTGAAGGGTATGTTGAGAAATATTTAGGTGAAACAGGTGTATTAGATAGACCTATGGATGTTGAAGAATTAGAGTTTATCAACGATTTACTTAAAGCTTTTATCTTAGCACAAAAACAAAATGAACAAGCGCAAGAAATTATTAATAATGTGGAGTCAGGTTGGTTTCCAATTAATCCAGCTGATACAAAACTTTTTGGAATCACTGAATCACCATATAAAAGAATTGGTACTTCAGGTTTAAGTAGTTATGATAAAATAGCAAATCTTATGTTATTAAGAGGTATGACGTTTTTATCACATACAAATTCATATTTATCAGATGCTGAAATTGAAAACATGGCTGAAATTGAAGCCACAACAATGTTGTCAGATATAAAAGATGAAAAACTTAAACAAGGTTTAAGTCTTATTGACTTAAACTATATGAGTAATTTAACTGCTGATATTGATATAAATAATGGTCAAAATCCACCGATAAATCGTAAGATAGTTACATTATCTGATGATGGTAATTATCATTACACTATGTTTGATGCTGGTGAAGATTCAGTTAGTATCATTCCAATAAATGAAGGTTTTGAAGGGAAATGGATTACGAATACTGAACCAAATACTTTTGAAAATTCTAAAAATGATAAAACAGTTTTTTTAACAAACTATAATAATAACACATTACTTAGTAATTCTAATGATGGTGGTGTCTATGTAAAAATATTTACAAAAACAGCCTTTGAAAATACAACAGTTGTTGAATATCCAAATAAACCTGATTCGGTTGATATGACACCGACTAAACTTGTATTGGCTAAACTTAAAGATGCTGCGTTTACTGGTAGTGTCCAAAGAGATTATGGTTTTAATGTATTTGGTGGAAGCTATGGAATTCAAGAATTTGTTAATATGGATTTTGGTAATTATGATGGTTTAGCTTTACGTAATGTTTTTTTCCTAGAAAAAAGTGAAATTGGTTTTACAAGAAGATTGATGCCTAATTCTGAAACAATTTATGATTTAGGTGTATTCAATACAAACCCATCAAATAATAATTTTGTTAGAAATTCAGATAAAACAACATTCCATCAAGATACTGTTTTCCAATCTTGGAAACCAAATAATCCAACAACAAAAACAGCATTTACAAATATTGGTGCAAACTGGGCCAATATATTTGCTGGTGATAAAACAACAATAACATATCCATTTGTTGAAGGTAATTATAGAGTGAATACAGCTGGTGTTGATTATAATTTCAGTTTATTTGGTAGTAGATGGTATTATGGTCAAAGTCTTGGTAATTATCCATTATACAGTAAAGCATTATTATTTTTAAATACTATTCCATGGAATGGTATGCCATTTGAGAAAAATGAAATAAGACATTTATTTGATACTAGAGCTGGTTTTATTCATGTACCAAAATTATGGGCAGCATATGTTGGTGGTTTACTTTGGAGAATGGATACAACTTCGCCAAATATAGATTCGGATAATAATATTATTGGTGGTGGTTCAGGACCATCTGACCCAATTGTATGGAAAAAAAATATTAACGATGTTTTATCACCATATAATGGTAATGCTAATAATTTTGTTCCACCAAGTAGAACACAAAGTTTACATTCATTAAGAGCTGATATTACAACTCCAAATGTTTATGATAACTTACCAAATGTATTATCAACAATTCCACAACAAGTCAAAGATGAATTTAAAAATATTTTCTTTAATTTTGTTAAGGTAGGTTCAGTATATGTTGGTGAAACAGATGATATATTTTTAGATTTTGAAGCAATTGATGAAAAAGCTAGATTAATCGATGGAACAATAAATGATTTTGATAATAAATTAGATATAATTTATAATGCTATTGAGAATGTTGATACAAATTTAACAAGTAATAATTTTTATATAGATAAATTTTTAATAACAAATAATTTTACAAATATTGAAAACTATCAATGTATTGTTCCATTATCAAATGATAATCATTTACCTAGACAAATAGCTTTAATGTTTAATGGTGTTGGGTCAGACACCAATAAACCTGTCGGTATGATTATTGATATGCTTATTGAAGAAGTTGTTATTGCTAATACTAATTATCATATATGGGAAAAAGCACAAAACACGTATCAAAAACATTTCCCTGTTTATTGTAGTAGAACCAATTTCAATCAATATTTTAATAAATTAGTTAATACTATTAGAGATAAAATGCTTTCAACGAGTACATTAGCTGAAAAAAGACAAATAGAACAAGAAATTTTTGGAACTAGTGATGAGAATATCATCAAATTACAATTATATAGAACTTGTAAAAATACATTTGATAAATGGTTAGGTGGTGCACCTAACATTGATGAAATAATTTTCCAATGTGGTCAAAATAGTAAAAACAATCTTGATAATCAATTAGCTAATAAATATAGAAAAGGTGATAAATCAAGATTAATTGATAGTTTTAGATTTGTTGATAGGTCATTTAGTGATATTGGGGATAAATTATATATTAATCCCGCACCATTAAATGAATATTTAATCAATAGCCCTAATTCTAGTTTTTATGATGTTGTTGGTGATTTATTAACTTCTAACAATTTTAATTTTATTGCGTTACCAACATATATTAATTATAATAACCCAAAAGAATTGGAATCAATTTTTGAACCATATCCAAACTACATAAAAGAAATTGAGGGTGGAACTTGTGGACCATCATTTGTTAGTGTATATGTTGGTCAAACATCTAAACATTTAGATTTTGGCGAATCTAATTACCCTAACGATGGTATTGATTTCCAATGTGATAAATTGAGTAAATTACCAGATGATTTTGCAAACACAGCTAATTCATATGAAAATGATGTTGCAGTATTTGCTGTAAATTATGGTCAACAAAATCAAAACATTTTTAAAGATGTAACACTTGACCAAAATGAATTTACGGAAACAGCTGAATCGTTACAGGTTACAGATAACATAGCTAGTAAGGGTGCTGAAAATAACAGAACACTTGCTGGACAAAATATATTTAACGTTTATAGTGTTAGAAGCTACAAAGCTGAAGTTGAAATGTTAGGTAATGCTATGATTCAACCAATGATGCATTTCCAATTAAATAATATACCTATGTTTCATGGTGGGTATTTAATAACACGTGTAAAACATTCGATTCAACCTAATAATATGTCAACTAATTTTACTGGTGTTAGAATTAGATACCCAAAAACTAAATTAATGGAAGGTATTGATTTCTTCATGAATATCATTGATTCAATTGATTTAACAACAGCTACTAGTGCTACTGGTACAGCTGGTGGATTAAAAACAGTACCACCAATCATTAAAACCATTATGGATAATAATGGTCAAAATGGTGATATTAATATGGCTAAAACAACTAACCAAGTAATAACATTTACTAAAATACCTAAAATACAAGGTATTAAAATATTGGTTGAAGATGATGCATCTGCAGTTATGATTACTGAAGCTGTGCAACCTCTTGTTAGAATGTTAACTGATTGGGCTACATGGATGAAAAATAATGGATTTAAAGTAATAGCTGAAGATAATACATATGCGTATGTAACATCGTTATTTAGAAGTCTTAAACGTCAACAAGAATTAGCTGGTAAAGGTACTGCAAAAGCTGGTAGGTCAAATCATGGTTGGGGAATTGCTGTAGATTTACAAATGTTTGATAAACAAGGTAAAATATTTAGAAATAATGCTAAAACTGGAAGTCCGCCTAGTTATTTTAGATGGGCCACAAATCCAGCTTATGGTTGGTTAATGAAAAATTCATATAGATATGGATTTGTTAATCCATTTACATTAAGAGACGGAACAGGAACAATTGAAGAGCACTGGCATTTCGAATATCATGGAACGTTAGCTAAATGTTATATGGATAGAAACCCTAAGAGTTATGGTGAAACAGTTGATACTAGTTTACCAATATTCTCTGAATTTGTATTAAACCCTAAAAATCCTGATGGAAAACGTGCGGTTTATACAAATTGTGATACAATTTATCTTAAAGCTGGTGCTGGTGACGGTGATATAAATTTACCTGATGGTAATCCAAATATTAAAATAACACCACCATCATCTGAAGACATTGCTTTTTATAATAAAGTCTTAGACGGAGTTGGTGCACCTAAGAGTGATGAAAATATTAAATTTTTATATGCTTGGAGACAATCTGAAGGTGGAACAGCAAGTGCTGCTTGGAATCCGTTTAATACTAGTATGAAAGCGGCTAACACCACTAATTTTAATTCGCATAAAGTTAAAAATTATCCATCAAAAGAAGTTGGAATTCAAGCAACTGTTGATACAATAAAATTACCGTTATATGGTGAATTATTAACTGGTTTAAAAAATAATATTGGTGCTAGCAAAATAAGTCATATCTTAGCTAGAAGTAAATGGGGTACTGGTGATTTAGCATCAAGAGTGTTAGCTGGAAATAATCTTAAACCAATGGCAATATCACAAAAAACAGTAAAAACTGTATAATAGTTTGGTTATTTAAAAATAATTAGTAAATTTGCATTATGAAAAAAATTGCAAACATAGTTTCACAAACGAACATTAGTGTTTCAGACCTTTTTAATGTAGTAAAAACCATGGATGAAATAATCCATGGTTTACCTACATTGATTATGGATTATGATTATGTGAATAAACATTACCCAGATTTTGATATCATGGATATTAGTTTAGGTAATAATATGTATTGGACTTTTAGTCGAAGACAAAAAAGAGATAAGCATGCTGAAGACTTAGATTATTTTATTAATAAAGTGTATTCAGATTTATTGAGAGGTATTTCTTATTTTTACTTAGATTTCATCAACTATCAATCAAAAACTATTAGACGAGCAATTAAAAAAATGTATTTTTTCGAAAATATGTCAACATATGCTAATGGTGATATGTTATATATATATGGGGAAAAATTAGTCTTTGGTGTTGATTTAAAATTACTTAGGTTTATGGGTTATGATGTTGATAAAATAAAAGCTAAAATAATTAAAAAAAGCTCAGTCTTTTTGAGTTATGATGAGATACTTATTGAATATAAAATGATGTTTGGTGAAATCGAGAACCAAGTCAGATATATCCCTTATTTATTAGCAATTATCCATGAACAAACAAATCCTACTAGCGTCATTCATCTTCCCAGAGAGACTGACGTGGTTTCTTAGTTATTTAGAAACTAAATTTAATACAAAAAAAGACAAAGTATTTTGTTATAAAAATTTAGATGATGAATCTAAATTAATAATCACCTTCAAGTTAGATATTCCTGAAGATAAATCATTGAATCTTAAAAATTTATTCCCTAGTGCAATACCCATACATAAAAAAGGTAATGCATTATATACGATTAATGCTTTAAATAAAATGATTGAATCTAAAAATACTGAAACAGTAGGAAATATTGATTATAAAAAAGTTAAAATAGATTGGGAAGAGTATCAAAATAAATTGATTCTTCTTAATGGTAAAGAACTCACATATTTCAACATAACTAGAGTTTTTTAATCATTTCTCGATATTTATTATAAAATAACATTTCAAAATAAATAAAGTTATGGAAAAAGATAATAAAAAAGAAAATTTAGACAAAGCCTTAGAAGGATTTTTAAATACTGAAATCAAGGACCCAAATATGGATTGTACTTCAGGTGTTTGTGTAATTAAAGGTGATAAAAGCCTTATTGAAAGAATTAACAAAAAAATCATAACAGAAGACGGAAGACAATTATTATTCTAATGAAAAAAACCAATCATAATCCACAATTATTAAATGAGGAATTAAAAAAATTCAGACTTCTATCAGAATATAGTTTTTATACTGAAACTAACTCTGATAAACCTGAAGGTAATTTATTATTAGGTGATTTAGAAGAAGCTGATGAAGTACCAGACGCAGCGGATGATATCGCACAAGAATTAGATATCGATGCACCAGCAGATGAAACTAACCCAAACAATGCACCAGAAGGTGATATGCCGCCAGTAGATGATACAAATCCAGCGGCTGTTGAAGAACCTATGGATGCACCAGCTGAACCAGAAGCTCCAGTTGCAGAACCTGCACCCGCTACTGATGACGTTGAGATAGATGTTACTCAATTGGTTAATAATACTGATGAAGCAAAAGCAGCAGCTGAACAAGCAGCCCAAGCAGCCAATGCAAGTACTCAAATGTTATTACAAAAACTAACTGATTTAGAAGCTCGTTTAGGAAACATGGATAATGTTTCAGCTAAAATTGATGACATAGAAAAAGAGATTGTAAAAAGAAATCCTACTGATGAAGAAAAACTATCATTACGTTCTTTAAGTTCATATCCTTACTCTCAAAAGTTAACTGATTATTGGGCCGATAAAACTGGTAAATATGATGTTATGGATACACAAGATGAAAATAAAGAATATGTTTTAACACAAGATGATGTTGATGCAGATTATAGTGATTCAGACATTAAGAAAACATTTTCAGTTAAAAAATCAGATTACGAAGAAGAAGATATTTAAAAATAAAATTAACTAAACCCCTTATAATTAAGGGGTTTTTTTATTTATATAAAATAATTTAAAATAAACTTGCAACGGATGATTATTAATAGTAGGTTTGTAAAAATTAATAGTCGAACTACAAAAATAACCGACTAAAACACTTGACTTTTCCCCTATACTATAGTATATTTGAGTATTGGAAATTAGATAAGCAAAATAACAATTATATATATTTTTTTACGCAAATGAGCACACAAAACGCATTAGACGCAATGTTAGCACAATACGAGGCTAACAACAAACCAAGATTTGAAAAATCAGAACCAGCTAAGGTTTACGATTTAAAAAATTACTTCACAACTTACGACATGGATGACAAAGTTGATTCCATGACAAAAGAAATCAGATTACTTCCGAACCCTAAAGGTGGTTCACCACTAGTTGAATTTAACGGACACACAGCTGTCGTAGACGGTCAAAAGAAAACATTCGCATGTTTACACCATGAAAAAGGTCAACCATGTCCTTTCTGTGAAGCAAGAGAATTACTTTTATCAACTGGAGAAGCTTCAGATAAAGAATTAGCTAAAAAATTCAATGTTAAAAAAATGTACATCGCTAAAGTGATTGACAGAAACAACGAAGAAGATGGTGTTAAATTCTGGAGATTCAACCATGACTTCCGTAAAGAAGGTATCTTCGATAAAATCCACGGTGTGGTTGCTGGATTGAAAAAATTCAAAGATATCACACACCCTGAAGAAGGTCGTGATTTATCAATCATGATTAATAGAAATCAAACTAGAGTACCTGTTGTTTCATCTATTGTAGCACAAGATTCAAGTGAAATGACTGAAGATGCAGCTAAAAAAGAACTTTGGTTAGCTGACGAAAGAACATGGGAAGATGTTTATTCAGTTAAAAATTACGATTATTTAAAAATTGTTGTTACTGGTGGTTCACCAATGTGGGACAAAGAAGAAAAATGTTTCGTAGATAAAAACAAAGTTAAAGAATCTGAAGGTGAAGCAGAAGATGCTAAATTGGATGCTGAGTTAACAATGCAAGTTGAAAACGTAAAAGCAAACATTACGGCTGCTGAACCAGAAACTGAAACTAACGCATCTGCTGGTGTGGATGGTGAAGAAGAAGATGACTTACCTTTCTAAGAGGTAATTAAATAAAAAAGAGGTTAATTCCTCTTTTTTGTTCTAGAATAACGAGTAACAAAGATAGTATTAACAATGGCTAATAAACCAGTAAAAAAAACAATTGAAAAAAAAGGATTTGACAACAAAGCGTTTAAAAAGAATTTAGGCTTAGGTGCTCAAGTAGTAAAAGAGAAAGAATTATCGTGGATACCATTTAAAAAAGCGTTCCATGATGCGGTAGGATTGCCTGGTGTTCCGAGAGGATACACTACACAGTTTAGAGGATTTTCAGACGTTGGTAAATCAACGGGTATTTATGAAACTTTAGCTGGGGCACAAAAATTAGGTGATTATTGTATTATTATTGATACAGAAGGAAGTTTCAACTGGGAACACGCTAAATTAGTCGGTTTTAAATTTGATGAAGTTGTAGATGAAGAAACAGGTGAAATCATTGACTATGACGGTGAAGATTTCATGTATTTTGGTGGTAGTGATTTATTAGAATTGTATCAAAATTTTGATTATAAAGAGGCTAAAATGAAAACAACACCACAGAGATATATTCCAGTTGTTGAAGATATAGCTAAATTAATAAATGAGCTTTTAGATAATCAAGCAAAAGGTGAAATGCCTTATAATCTTACTTTCCTTTGGGATTCAATTGGGTCAATTGGTTGTTACCAAGGTGCTGTATCGAACACAAATAATAATCAATGGACAGCTGGTGCTTTAAAGAGAGAATTTGAATCAATATTGAATTTCAGAATTCCAGCTTCAAGAAGAGAAGGTGCTCCATATATTAATACATTTGTAGCTGTTCAAAAAATTTGGTTAAGACCTAACGCTGTTGGTCAACCAACAGTAATGCACAATGGTGGTGAAGGGTTTAAATATGGTGTTAGAATGATTTTCCACATGGGTGGTATGTCAACATCTTCAGCTAAAAAATTAGACGCTGTAATGGGTGGTAAATCATACCAATTTGGTGTAATGACTGATATTAAATGTGTAAAAAATCACGTAAATGGTATCGAAAGAATGGGTTCTATCTGTTCAACACCACATGGATTTGTTAATCCATTAGAAAAAAACAATTATGTTAAAGAAAACAATGCTTTCATTAACGCAAAATTAGGAACTAACTTTGCAGATTTTGATGTAAATGAAATTGAATTGGAAACAGACGCATACGAGAAAGAGTAAACTGAGTATTAACCCTTAAAAGGTTTAAAATGAATAAAAGACCGCCACGTTATAGTGGTAATACAGAAAAAATACAAAATACATTATTAGTAGACGGAAACGCCCTATTCAAAACGGGCTTTTTCGGTGCTAAGAATAACTACAATCAACATGGGCACCATATCGGTGGCTTGTATCAATTTCTTACAATGCTTCGCAAAATGCTTACTGATGATTTATATCATCGAGTTTATGTGTTTTGGGATGGTAATTATAGTGGAAAACTTAGATACGAAATTTACAAAGACTACAAAAAAGACCGTGGTAAAGATTTTATAAACGGCACTCAACCGATAGATGAATCTGAACTATTACAACGTGAATTGGTTTGGGAATACCTAAATGAAATGTATGTTCGTCAATTAAAACACGAAATTATAGAAGGTGATGATTTTATTGCTTATTATTGTTTAACGAAAAAACCTACAGAAAAAATTACTATCTGTACGAATGACAATGACTTAACACAATTCATAAGTGATGACATAAAAGTTTATTCATTAAATTTGAAAATTTACCTTGACACGAATAACTTTTCGGAGTACTTTTGTCATCATAAAACAAACACAGTACTGTTTAAAACAATGGCTGGAGACAAGAGTGATACAATTAAAGGAATTAAAGGATTAGGTGAACCAACCTTATTAGAATTGTTTCCTGAGACCAAAGAAAGAAGTGTAACCTTAAACGAAATTTTAGAAAAAACAGACATTCTTAGAGAAGAAAGAAAAACAGCAAAATTAAAACCCTTAAAAGTTTTGGAAAACATAGCAAACAGGACAACTGTCGGAATTCAAGGAACAGACATTTATGAAATAAATGAAAGACTTGTAAATTTACAAAAACCTATGTTGACACAAGATGGAATAGAGGAATTAGAACAACTTATTGATGGGTCCTTAGAATCATCAGGTAGAGACCTTAAGAATGTTCTTATGATGATGAAACGAGACGGATTAGACAAAGCAATTGGTGATATTAGATATCCAGATTTTCTAGTCCCTTTTAAAAAATTAATTGAACGAGAAAAAGTAACTTATTAACATTAAAAAAACAAAAAAATGGCACAAGCAATCGAAAACACGAAAAAAGTAGAAGAACAAAGATTTGAATTCTTTTTATACATCAACAACCACATTATCTGTCAAAGATATTTCAATATCCGAGATTACAATGAGAATTCTGTGGATTCAATGGAAATCAAAGAACTTATTGATTCTATCGTGGGAATGAACAACGGTCAGTATGGTGAAATGGGTATTATACCTAATCACTTACAAAAGAAAACTTTAAATTTCTTATGGGAAGGTTATAACCCATATTCAATCACACCAGAAGAAACACCAAAAAATATCTTCGAAAAGATTGATAATTTCCAATTTGAGATTAAAGTTGATAAAAAAACAATTGGTAAAGGAGAATTCTGCGGGAATGTCTTCCCACCAAAAGTTAGATATGCCGTGGATATTAAAGAAATTATCCCAGCAATCATGACAGAAATCAGAGAATATCTAAGCTTAAAAAATTATAATAAAGTATCGGTCTAATCCGATACTTTATCATATTTATAATAACAAAGGTTTTAAAAAAAGAGAAGGAAATTAAAAATGGCAAAAATAAATAGAGATAATTTTGGGTATTTAGGTGGTGATTATCAAATCAGATTAATAGCACAATTATTAACAGATAAACAGTTCGGTAATTCGATTATCGACATACTTAATCCAAATTATTTTGAGGACGAATACTTAAGAATTGTCGTCGCATCAATTAAAAACGCCAAAACAACTGATGATATTTTACCTGACATGGGTAGCTTGGAATTTAGACTTTTAGAAGAAGTTAAGGAAGATTTACAACGTAAATACATCTTATCACAGCTTAGAAAAATTAAAGAAGCTGATTTAAATGACACATTAAAAATTCAAGACATGGCTATGAAGTTCTGTAAACAACAAGAACTTAAAAAAGCTGTGGCAGAAATTACCAAAATTATTAATACTGGTGATATTGAACGTCATGAAGATTGTGCTAAAATTTTAAGAGAAGCTCTTGAACATGGTGATGCGAAAGATGATGGTATGAAGGTGTTTGATGATATTGAACACGTTTTAGAAGAAGATTTCCGTAAACCAATTCCAACTGGTATCAAAGGTTTAGATGAGATAATGGATGGTGGTTTATCAAAAGGTGAGTTGGCTGTTATATTAGCACCATTTGGTGTTGGTAAAACGACAATGGTTACGAAGATGGCTAATACAGCTGTTACTGATGGTTACAAAGTTTTACAAATATTTTTCGAAGATAACCCTAAGGTTATCCAAAGAAAACACTTGTCTTGTTGGTCAAAATTTGATTTAAATTCATTATCAATTCATAAAGAAGAAATTTTGGAAATGGTTCAAAATATGATGAAAAATAGCAACGGTGGTGAGTTAAGACTTAAAAAGTTTTCAAGTGATGGTACAACAATACCTGTTATTAGACAATACATTAGAAAATTAATGGCTACTGGTTTTAAACCAGATATTGTATTACTAGATTACATTGATTGTGTTGAACCATCTAAAAAATTTGATGATGTAAATGTTGGTGAAGGTAGTGTTATGAGACAATTTGAAGCTATGTTAGCTGAATTAGACATCGCAGGATGGACAGCTATTCAAGGTAATAGAAGCTCAATTAAAGCCGATGTAGTAGAAGCTGACCAAATGGGTGGGTCAATCAAAAAAGCGCAAATTGCACACTTTGTTGTGTCAATTGCAAAAACTCTTGACCAAAAAGAAAAAGGAACTGCTACCATGGCTATCCTTAAATCTCGTTTTGGTAAATCAGGGGTAATTTACGAAGACATAATTTTTGATAACGCAACAATTCAGATTGATATGGGTGAATCAAAAACTGGTCATAGTCGTAGTGAGTACAAAAAAGTTGTTGAGGTTAAAAACCAAGATAGAATCAATCAAGTATTAGCGTCAGCTATTAGTAGAAAGAGTTTAATTACGTCTGCAGAACCAACACAAGAATAAATAATAAGAATAAAAAATAACATATGTTAGAACCAATATTAGTACCAAACCCAGACAGGTTTGTGATTTTCCCCATAAAGCATCAAGATTTATGGAAGCTTTATGAAGACCAACAAGAAGCCATGTGGACAGTAAAGGAATTAGATTTATCTAAAGATTTAGAACACTGGAATAAAAAATTAAATGATAATGAAAGATTCTTTATCAAAAATATTTTAGCGTTTTTCGCAGCCTCAGATGGAATTGTAAATGAAAATTTAGCAATGAATTTTCTAAATGAAGTACAATACCCTGAAGCTAAATTTTTCTATGGTTTTCAAATCATGATGGAAAACACACATAGTCATACATATTCTTTATTGATTGATACTTACATCAAAGATTTAAAAGAAAGAAATGAATGCTTTAAAGCTATTGAGTATATGCCACCAGTTAAGAAAAAAGCTGAGTGGGCTTTACAATGGGTAGAGTCAGATTCTTTTATTGAAAGACTTATTGCATTTGTTGCTGTAGAAGGAATTTTCTTCTCAGGTTCATTTTGTAGTATCTTTTATTTGAAATCAAGAGGGTTGATGCCTGGGTTGTGTGATTCTAATGCTTTTATTTCTCGTGATGAAGCCATGCATGCTGATTTTGCTATTCATTTGTTAAATGAACATATTGTTAATAAACCATCTAAAGAAAGAATTAGAGAAATTTTCTTATCTGCTTTAGAAATAGAAAAAGAATTCATAACTGAATCTTTACCAGTAAGTCTTATTGGTATGAACTCTACATTAATGAAACAATACTTAGAATTTGTTGTAGATGGATTATTATCACAATTGGGTTGTGATAAAGAATTTAATTCTAAAAACCCATTTGAATTTATGAACCAAATCACCTTGAAAACAAAACAAAACTTTTTCGAGGGACGTTCAACCGAATATAAAACAGCTGACTTAACTGGCGAAATATCATTTGATGAAGAAATATAGTATGCAAGTAATTAAAAGAAACGGACAAAAAATAGATTTTAATCCAAATAAAATCTTATTAAGAATCAAGAAACAATCTGAAGGGTTAAAAGTTAACCCTGATGAAGTTTTCTTGAAAGTTACACAAGGTATTGCCGATGACATGACCACTAACGAGGTTGATGATTTGATTTCAGTTGTTGCTGAGTCACTATCAATGAATCATCCAGATTATTCGATATTAGCGGCCAATATCTCAATAAGCAAACTTCATAAAGAAACAGAAGATTCTTATATGAAAGCTTTAAAAAAACAATATAAAGCTGGGTTATTAAACGATATGTTTTACAACAAAGCAAAAGATAATATTGATTTAATTGAATCTGTAATCGATTATAAAAGAGATTTCAATTTTGATTATTTTGGATGGTGTTCTTTAAAAGATATATATCTTTTAAAATCAGGTGATACAATTGTAGAAAGACCACAACAACTTTATGCTAGGGTTGCACTTATGATTACCAATACACCTGAAGATTTCATTGAAAAATACAATGATTTATCACAACAAATGGAATCTCCAGCTACACCAATTAAAATAAATATTGGTACACTTATTGGTCAAATTGCCTCATGTAATTTATCGATAGTACCTGACGATTCAACTGAAGGATTATTATCTATGTTAAATCGATTATCAATATCATCATCTAAAGCTGAAGGTATTGGATTGGCTGTTTCAAATATTCGTTCTAAGGAAAGTAATGTCGGTAAATCAAACGGTAAAGCTGGTGGTTTATTGAAATACTTAAAAGTGGTTAATGAAGCTCTTAGATTCTGGAATCAAAGAGGTAAGAGACCTGGTTCTTGTGCTATTTATATTGAACCATGGCATAAAGATATTTTTGATGTTTTGGATATTAGAAAGAAAACTGGTGATGAAAATTTAAGAGCTCGTGATTTATTTACGGCACTTTGGATTTCTGATAATTTCATGAGAGCCGTAGAAGAAAATGGTGATTGGTATTTATTCTGTCCACACGACATTAAAATGGCTGGTTTAAAACCATTTTATGAAATTTATGGCGATGAATTCGAAGAAGAATATAACAAAGCGGTAGAATTAGGTTTAGGTACTAAAATTAAAGCGCATGATTTATGGTTAAAAATTCTTGAAGCTCAAATTGAATCAGGAATGCCTTATATGTGTTTTAAAGATTCAGCTAACAAAAAATCAAACCAAAAAAATATCGGAACAATCAAATCAAGTAATTTATGTTCTGAAATTATGGAAGTAACTGACGCTGAAACAACAGCTATTTGCACACTTACAAGTATTCCAGTTCAGAAATATGTTATGGATGGTGTTTATAATTTTGTAGAATTAGGTCGTGTTACACGTTCTATAACCAAATCACTTAATATCGCTGTAGATGTAAACGACTATTCAACTGAAGAAGGTAGAAGAGGTGGTTTATCACAAAGAGCTTTAGGTATTGGTATTCAAGGTTTAGCTGATACATTTTCATTACTTAAGATTGGATTTACGTCACCTGAAGCTAGAAAACTAAATAAAGATATTTTCGAAACAATATATTTTAATGCATTAACTGAATCTTGTCGTTTAGCAAAAGAGACTGGATTAACTTATGATTATTATGAAGGGTCGCCAATTTCACAAGGAATATTCCAATGGGAAATGTGGGGACTTAATGAATCTGATTTATCTGGAATGTATGATTGGAAACAATTACGTAAAGATATAAAAAAATATGGTGTTAGAAACTCATTGGTTACAACATGTCCACCAACAGCTAGTTCTGCTCGTGTAATTGGTTCTAATGAAGCGTTTGAACCATTTACATCAAACCTATATGTTCGTAGAGTAACTGGTGGTGAATTTGCGATAGTAAATAAACACTTGGTTAGAGAATTGGAAAATGAAGGTTTATGGAACAGAGAAATGTTAATGGAATTGTTAAAATATAATGGTAGTGTTCAAAATATTCCAACAATAAATGAAGATATGAAAAACAGATATAAAACAGTTTGGGAGATTTCACAAAAATCCCTTATTGAAATGTCTGCAGAAAGAGGTCCATTTATTGACCAATCACAAAGTCTTAATATTTTCTTCTCAACACCAACTGTTGGTAAGTTAACAACATCACACACACTTGCTTGGAAATTAGGTCTTAAAACTGGCCAATATTATTTAAGAAGTGAAGCTGTAGATAATAAAGCAAAACATTTAGCTATTGAAGTTGAAAAAATAAAACCTGAAAAACCGACAGACAGTCAATTTGAATGTTTCGGATGTTCAGCATAAATTAAAGGGGCCTTAGGGTCCCTTTTTTTATTTCCCATATTTACTTACAAAAATAAAAACTTATTATATTTATGTAATAAACAACATATGGCAAAATTTATAAACATAAACTATCCATTTAAAGATAGTCCTAAAGGGTTTTTTTTAGATTTAACCTCAGATGATGCTGCAGCAATAAAAGCTGATTTAATGCATCTTATTTTAACTAGAAAAGGCCAACGACTTTATAATCCAGATTTCGGAACTGATTTACTTAAATTTATTTTTGAACCTGAAGATGGAATAACTCTTTTGGATATAAAAACAGAAATCACAACTGTAGTTAAAAGGTATTTACCTAAGTTACAAATAGATGAAATTGCGGTAGTTCAATCACCAGATAGTGAACATGCTGCTGTAGTTACAATTAGATACACAATAACAGATGATGTCTTTACAACACAAGACATAGTAATAATTAATATATAATGGCAAATCAAGGAATAAACTATACATCAAGAAACTTTGCTGACATACGTACTGACTTAGTAAATATGGTTAGACAATATTATCCAGATATCTTTGGAGATTTTAATGATGCATCAGTAGGTATGATGATACTTGAACTTAATGCTGCAGTTGGTGACATGCTATCAACAAATACAGATAGAATGTTTCAAGAAACACAAATAGATTATGCTAATGAAAGAAAATCTATTATGTCTATGGCTAGAACCTTCGGTCTAAAAGTACCAGGTCTCAGACCAAGTGTTACCCTAGTAGACTTCTCAGTAACAGTTCCAGTATTCGGTGATACATTTAACATTGCATACGCACCTATTATAAGAGGTGGGTCACAAGTTACTGGTGCTGGTAAGATATTTGAGGTGACTGAAGACATAGATTTCTCAAATCCATTCAATTTTAGTGGTATACCTAATAGACTTATCATACCTAATATTGATTCTAATGGTAATTTGGTTAATTATACCTTAACTAAACGTGAAATAGTAACAAATGGTGCATCAAAAACATTTAAAAAAGTAATTTCACCTTCAGATGTTAAACCATTTTTAGAAATTGTACTTCCAGAAGATAATATTTTATCAATTGAATCAATAATCACACTTAATGGAACCAATTTTACTAAAAATCCAACACTTGAAGACTTTTTAAACATGGAAAATAGATGGTTTGAGGTTGATGCATTGGCTGAAGACAAGGTTTTTATTGAAGATAATACTGTAATTACGGATAATGCTGGTGTTAGACCTGGGAAATGGGTTTCTGTAACTAAAAAATTCATTACAGAGTATACAGATTTAGGGTTTTTAAAAATAATTCTAGGTGGCGGGACACAAGATATTAATAGTTTATATAATTTTGATACTAATTCAGCTTTAATTGGTCAAATTGGTAATTTTATCAATAATATGTCATTGGGTATTACCCCTACAGCTAATACTACTATGTTTATTAGATATAGAGTAGGTGGTGGGTCTAATAGTAATGTAGGACCTAATATTTTAACTGGTTTAGGTATTGTTAATATGACAATAAATGGTCCAGATGCCAACATCAATACTAGTGTTAGAAATTCATTAAAAGTTAATAACGCTTTCCCTGCATTGGGTGGTAAAGATACACCTAGTATTGAAGAAGTTAGAAATCTTGTTAGATATAATTTTGCTGGTCAAAATAGAGCTGTAACAATCAAGGATTATCAATCTAGAATAACTATGATGCCTGGGAAGTTTGGTGTACCATTTAGATGTGGTGTTTTCGAACAACAAAATAAGGTTAAAATTTATATTTTAAGTCTTGATGCTAATTCTAAATTATCAAACACATCAACAAGTGTTTTAAAAGATAATATTTCAAATTATTTGGCTGATTACAGAATGATGAATGATTATGTTGAAATAACAAATGGTAGAATTATAAATTTAGGGTTTCAAGTTGATTTAATGGTTGATAAAAAATTACCACAAGCTGGTATTATGAGTCAAGTAATTTCTAAAATAGAAGAATATATGAATATAAACAAATATCAAATGGGTGATAATATTTATTTATCATCACTTGTTGAAGAAATCAACAATGTTGGTGGTGTATTAAATGTTATCGAGTTGAGAGTTTATAATAAAGTTGGTGATGGAAAATATAGTCTTAATGAAATTTCACAACCATATATTGATACACCGACAAGACAAATTGATATTTCGTCAGATTATACCCTTTTTGGTGAACCAACAAGTATGTTTGAAATCAAAGACCCAGTAACAGATATTGTTGTAAGAGTAAAATAATGTTTCCTTATTCATTAAATTAAGTATATTAAACGAAATAATGAATATAAATAAAAATTAAAAATGAGTTGTAATTGTAAAACAAAAAATGACGTAAACGTACCTTTCGTAAATAATGATAATCAAATACCTAAAGAGAGTTTAGCCAAATTAATACCTATTTATGTTATTAAACTTTTAGGTTTTTCACTAGGATTATTATTATTACCTATAATCATGTGTGCTGTAATATTTTTTATGTTCCGTGTAATTGTAATGACTAAAGAAATAGACATCAGACCATTATTCAATTCAATATTTAAATTGATGAAGGCTGCTAATGAAGATGACGATGAAGAAGATGATGATGAGGAAGAAGATAATGATGATGATATTATTGAATATATCATGGAAGATGTTGAAGATATAACTAACAAATAATGTCAAATACTATAAGAATTAAAACAACACCTAATGGTGGTGATAAATACGTTAAAGTAAAATTAGAACAAGAATTTGATTTTCTTGAGGTTCTTTCATTAAAGATATCTCAAGAAGATACTTATCGTAAATTCTCATCGGATTATGGTGTAATTGTTGGTAGAGTTGTTATTAATGGTGGTTTTGGTGTTCCTAATGCTAAAGTTAGTGTTTTTGTACCATTAGATGATGTAGATAAAGATAACCCATTGATTAGTGGTTTATATCCTTATGAAGTAATTAGTGATAAAGATAGCGATGGTATTAGATATAATCTTTTAACAAAAGAATCTGGGTCTGAAAATGAATGTTTCACCCCAATTGGAACTTTCCCTACAAAGAGAGAGGTTCTAGATAATGATTCTATGATTCAAGTTTATGAAAAATATTATAAATTTACTAGCACAACAAATTTTGCTGGTGATTTTATGTTTTTTGGTGTTCCGTTAGGTTCACATATTGTTCATGTAGATGCTGATATTTCAGATATTGGTATTGCATCACAAAGACCTTACGATTTAATATCTCAAGGAGCTCCTGTGGCTAAATTTGACAGTTCAACTAAATTCCTTAAAGGAACTAATTTAGATAAATTGGTTCAAGTAAAAACTCTTAATGCTGGTGTAAATGTTTTACCTTTTTGGGGTGATACTGAAGAATTTGAAATTGGTGTAACTCGTTTAGATTTAGATTTAAATTATGATATAATACCATCAGCTATTTTTATGGGTAGTATATACGGTGACCAAGATAAACACAGCGTTAATAAGCGTTGTAGACCTAGAAAAAAATTAGGTGAATTATCTGAACAAGTTACTGGTGAAGGTAATATTAAAATGATTAGAAAAACATTCAACAATCAAATTGAAGAATTTAATGTTGATGGTGGTGAATTAATTGATGAGAATGGTGCTTGGGCCTACCAAATACCAATGAATTTAGATTATATGGTTACTGCTGAAGATGGAACACTTATTTTATCTGAAGACCAAAATAAAGGTATACCAACTAGAGCTAGAGTTAGATTTAATATTGGTTTAGCTGATACTGGTGGTGATGGTAGATTAAGAACAAGAGCTAGATATTTAGTTCCAAATAATCCATATACAAAATCTCAAGTTGATTATGAATTTGGTTCTAAAACCAAAGATACTAGTTTTAGAGATTTATATTGGAATAAAATCTATACTGTAAGTAATTTCATATCAAGATTTCAAAGAAATAATTCATTTACAACAGCATTAACTAGAAATGCAACTGGTATAAAAAATGTTGATGGTGGTGATGGTAGTAAAACACCGTTTCCGTATAACAAAGTTAATACAGATTTAAACCCTATTTTTTTCATTATTTGTTTAATAATGAAGATAATTATATTTCTTTTATTTTTATTAAATAACATTATTTTTCCAGTTATAAATGCGTTTATTTCTGCTTGGAATTCTGTAATGAAAGCTTTTTGTAAAGTAAGTGGTAAAAAAATCTTAAAAGTTAAAATATTCTCTTTTTTAAAATTTACATGTAAATTAATAATGGATTTAATACCATGTGCTTCGGTTAAATGTCCTTTTGATGGGGAAGAAACTTTTTCGCCTGGGTGTAAGGGTGGTGGTAAAACATTTAATGCAACTAATCCTAGACCTACTTATTATAGTGGTGATGCATTTGGACATAATGGTTTAGATGTTGGTTTAGATGATTGTATTGCTTTTGAAATGGCAAAAACACTTAACATGTTTCAATTTGATTTTTATAATGATTGGGTTAATGGTTCATTGTTTAGTTATTTATTAAAATATAAGAAAAGAAAAAATGGAGTTGAAAAATTTTGTGAATATAATTGTGATGATATTGCTGGTGGTGGTTCTGATGGTAACCAAAATGGTAGTGCAGATAATGGATGTTTAAATAGTTTGATTTTAGATTCATGTTTTTCTGGCGGTAAAGATTCCCAAAAAGAAAATAGACGAGTAACGTTAAATGAAGGTTTAATAAAAAAATCTGGAAATCAATTTTACTATGCAGCAACAGATAAAGAAGCTAGATTTAAACTATATGCAACAGATATCGTTAATTTAGGTTCGGTATTTGAGTGTGATTGGTTAGGTATTCCTAAAATTCAAAAATCATTAATACATACAACATATAAAATGCCACCAGATACTCAAGAGTTAACAGATGATAATTTATTTGTTGAAACATCTGGTATGGTAGATATTGGTGGAAATACTTGTGGGTCTTTTTTTAGTATTAATTGTTTAGGTTTACACGTAAATGCTAGACAATGTTTAAATATTAGACACATCTGTGAAATGGGTACTGATATTGACCAAGCGTTAATTGACCCAGTAACTGGTAATTTTTTAACTGTTGCTGATTGTATAATCGGACCAACAGATATTGATGATGCAAGTGGTAAATGGTTTAGAGACGTATTTTTAGGTCTTAATGATACATCAACACCTTGGGTTGGAGATATTAATATTACTTTACCGTATACTAGTAATTTTAATGTTAATTCTAGTCCTACTTATAATTTTGCTAGTTCATCTGATAATGGACCTGATTATGTTAGATTTAGGGGTTATGGTTTAGGTACGGCACCTATTAGTGATGGTAATGCGTTTGGTCAACCTAAACATTCGTATTTTTTCTATTTTGGTTTAACGCCTGGGGCGAGTGGATTAGATAAAATGAATAAGAAATTTTTTACTAATTGTATACAACCAATTAGAGCAAATATTGTAATTGAGTCAAATTCAACGCCTGATAGCGGTGAAACTGGTAATGGTAGTATAATTTTCTCATTTATTGGTGGTGTTGGCCCATTTAATTATGTTGTAACTGGATTAAATACACCTAGTGGTAACCCATTAAACATCACACCTATTTCTGGAACAGTAAATAGTAATGTAAATGTTATTATTAATGGTTTATTCGCTGGTACATATTTGATTTCTGGTGTTGATTCTGTAGGTACACCAGTTAGTGATGTAATATCTGTAACTGGACCTGTTCCATTATATTGTTTTGCATCAGTCACATCAAATGCATCTAGTGATATTGCAGCCGATGGTATTATAACACTATCTAGTGTTGGTGGTGGTATCGCACCATTATTTTTTGAAGTAAGGGATAAAAATGGTGTTCTTGCTGGTACACCATCTAATGGTCTTGCTGTAACTAATACACAAATAATTGGTTTATTAACAGACACATCAATTGGTTATACAGTAAGAGTATATGATAGTGATTCACCTGTAAATGAATGTATTACTAGTGGTTTAACAATTACAGGACCAAGTGCTATTAATTTAACTTATTCAGCAACAAATGTTCATTGTTTTGGTGAAGCAACTGGAACAATTACATTAAACATAACTGGTGGTGAAACACCATACGATATAAATGTAACTGGACCATACGATTTCAACTCAACTGGAGATTTAGAACTTGAAAATTTAGTTGCTAATCCTGCTGGTATACCTTATATTGTAACTGTTGTTGATGCTTTAGGTTCAGCAACTACTGCTAGTATTATGATTTTTGAAGAAAATCCAGAATTAAAAATATTAGAAGCTTCAGATGTTGAAATAAGAAAACAATGTGACCCTAATAATTATATTATTCCATTCTATATTACTGCAGGTGTTCCTGCTGGATTAGTAAATGTTGAATATAGTGTTGATGATTCAGTTACTTGGATAGCAAATCCAATGACATTCGTAAATTCAACTACACCTATGATAATAACTTTACCAAAAGCAAGTGTACCAGATACTGGTGTATCAATTAGATTTTATGTTGATAACCCACCATGTTATTCTGATGAAATAAGTTATGATAGAGCTATGATGGAATTACCACCAAGTATTTTAGCTATTAATGATGTAGACACACCATTGATTCAATATCAAAATAATAAACAATGTTCTGTTGATGTTGCAACATATAGATTTAGTATTAATCATTTAGATGTTGGGTATACAATTAGAGCACCATATTTAATAGAGTACAAAGTTGAAGGTTCTGCAACAATTAATTCATTCCAACATTATGGTGGATTAGTAACTTTATCTGGAACTAGAAATACAAATCCAGCTAATGGTCCTGTTGATAATATAGTTAAATTTGAAGTTAGAATTACAGACACTAAAGGTTGTATCACACCTTGGCATACTAAAAATATAACACTACCTACAGCACCATTAGTTGGTACAATAACGGTTAGTGGTAGCGGCCCAACTCAAACTAGAACAATTAGTGCTACTGGTGGTATTGGACCATATACTGAAAGTGGTATAGCGTTGCCAAGAACAATAACATCAAGTTCGATATATGTTGCTAATATAATTGATAGCGTAGGTTGTACAACATTAATAATAGGTTAAAATGAATACAGAAAGAATAAAACAAAGACTAAATAGTCTTTCCTCAAAAAATTCCGTTAATACTGATACGTTTGTTAAAGTTAATTTAACAAACAAGGAAAGACTATTGCCTTATGGTGAAATTAACAAAGTTATTAATTCTGGTGATAGATTTACTACTGAAAGAAATAAAAGCACATTTTATCGAATTTTAGGGTCAATAAACCCAACAGCAACAAATGCTTTGTTTAATCTAACTGATAATGTTAAGAATAACGCATTTACATGGGCCACATTCAATGATATTTCATTTTTAGACACATCATACCCAGAAGATTTTATGGTTGATGATAAGGAAGATTACACGTATACTACTTCTATTCAAAATTACTTGAAAGAAAAAGATGGTTGGTTTGGTCATTTTGACCCAGATTTAACCAAATCTGGTTTTTGTGAATTTTTTGATATGGAACCTAAAAGAGAACGTTTTTCTTTATTACCTGATTACAATCCATATCATCCAACACCAGCTCAATTAGCTGATGAAAATACTAGTATTAAAAATTGGGAAATGACTATTACTTATCCATCAATTTCAGATAAAACACATAATATGGTAAACGGTGGATTATTAATTATTGAGGCTGTTGCGACTACATTAGCGACTAGAACAATGGTCGCTTTTGGTGTAACATGTAAACATAATCTTAAAACTGGTGATTTTATTAGAATAACTGGAACTACTGGTTATAATGGCGACCATATTGTTGTTAGAACTGGGTTAGAAAATGGTGATTTAAAAGATTATTATTTTGTATTAGATTTACAACCAACAGGTAACATATCAACAAATTCAAGACTTAAAAAATTATACAATGGTTTTGAATCTGAATACTATTTTAGAAAATTTAAGAAAATAAAAACAAAAACAACACCTATTATTGAAACCGATGATTATGAAACATATGAGTTAGGTTTCAGTGAAACAATTTATAGTGATGATGTAATTCAATTTGCTTTTAATGAAGATATTGATGTTGATGGTTTAACAGATAATTTGGGTCGTCCATTAAGTGAATTATATCTAACAATGATTAAAACAGATAGTAATACTTTATTTTCTAGAGTTTCATCAGGTTTAGAAGTACCATTGATTGAGAAATTAAATACTAGTGATGTTAATACTTGGCTTAAAACAATTCCAGCAATTAGTAAATTACATAACGGTGCTGCTATACCATTTGTTTCACACACTCCATTTGAATCCAATGTTAAAATAAGTGATAATTATTTTTATGGTGATTTAGTTGAATATAATGTAAATACGCTTAGAGAGGTTGTTTTAGCTGAAGTTAATCATAGGTTTAATACAATTAATAGAGAAACTGCAGTTGTTTTATCGGCAGTAACTACTTTAGGTATAACACCTAGAATTGAAAACATAACAATGGGACCAAGACAAGAAGGTTATTATTATAAACCACATACTAAAATTAAAATTAGAGAATTTTCTAGTTATATAGAAGTTGGTGATTCTTTTACATTTGATTTACCTTCTTATGCAACTGATATGGGTGATGGTCGATTTGTTTGGAGAGATTTATTAGATATTGGTTTTAATGAAAACGACACTAAGGTTTTAGATTATCCATTTGTTAATGGAAGTCATTATTTATATAATAATTTTAACTTTTTTGTTAAAAGACAAGACCCATTTAACAAATGGGACTTATTTTACACGAATTTCCCATCAGACCCTATTGGTGGTGTAATTACAGATAAATTTACAGTTAATTCAAGCGATGATGTTTGTTAATAGAATTAAAATAAATCTAACAACTATTGATAGTGGAGCAACAGCTACTACTATCAATATTCCTATTACATTAGAAAGTCAAGAAATTGGCCAAGCTGAATTAATCGATAAAGTTTTTGTTGATGTGGAAGTTGAAAAAGCGATAAATCCAATTTATGATTATGATAAAGTAAGATTTCTACCAATAGATAGTAATAATATAATAATGAAAGAAGTTATTTATAATTTAAATCTTACTGGTTCGACAAATTACGCTTCAATTGGTTTTGACAATAATGATATTAAATTTTTAAAGAGTGCTTTTAAAGAAAGTTTTTTACAATTAAATTTTTATGATACAGATAATCCATTGAATCAAAGATTAGTGTCATATATTACAATCTTTTCAAAATTAAATTCTAATGATTTATTACCAGCTGAAAATATACAAATATTAACATATGGTTCCGTAATAGGTGCCCCAGGCCAACCAAAACCAGCCTCACAAATACCTCTAAGTTTTAATGTATCTAATCCATTAAAAAATCGTACAGGCTTTTCTGAAGGTTTTCATATATACGACTATAGGGATGAATTAAAAATTGGTGAATCTAAGTATTTATACATGAGAGCTAGTTTTAAAAATGCTAAAACTGGAAAATCAACTAATTTAATGGTGAAAAACACCCCACAAAGTGTAGAAATTTTAGTTCATGAATTATATACCAGATATATTTTATCAAGAACATCTAATGGGTATTATTATCAAGTTGACACAACGTATCAAGGTAATACAACACCTAGTACAAACAATGTTACATACATAAATAATAAAATAATAATTAATTTATTCCAAATTCAAGCCATATAATGGAAATTATCACTAAAAAAATTCTTTTAGAAGAAAGTATTGATAGAAATTTTAATAGTTCTACATGGGGAACCATAACTGCAACAACATTTTATATGAATATTATGTTAACACAGTCTATGGATAACATGGGAATCTTCACAGATATAGAATATTTTCCAAAAACATCCACATCAACACCACCAGATTATACAATTTTAATACAAAAATTAAATACTAGCGGTTTTACTTTCCCATTTATGATAGGAACGCAACCTATTATGGATGATAATTCATTTACAGAAGAAAAAACACTCAGAATACCTCAAAAAGTGGAATCTGATTACTATAACTATTTAAATTTAAGAATTAGTGGTTATACTGACAGTAAATTAGAAGATGTTAGGTCATATAAATCATCAAATCCATTTAGAATAGGTTTCGATACTGAAAAAGATGATTATTTAAACTATCAAAACGTTTTAATTAATGGTGTTAATAGGGTAAAAGAATATGGTGAACCTAAAAAATATGTATTTGATACAATAAACGATATAAATTTAGGTACACCTAATCAAATTGCAGGATTACAATACTCAGATTATAGTGGTCAAACAAGACAAGTAACAATTGATGGTGCTAATGTAAGAGTTCCGTTAACTGAATTTATGTATATAGGTGAAGGTTGGAACAATACAAACACATCATTATCAGCAATTACTAAAGAAGAATATTTATTTGGAATAATTTCTCCACCAGAAGTTGAAAGTGATGTATTTATTGATAGAGGAATTACATCAGTAATTGATAGACATTTAAGATTATCAGAAATAAAAAATATAGCTCAATTTAACCGTTATGGTAATGGTTTTTATAAGCTAAATAAACAATAAAAATTAATAAATAAAATAATATGGCAAGTGGAACATACGGTATAGTTAGACCAGCAGATATATCACCAGATGATGTAGAGATTTTTTATCATTTTACACCATCAAGAGATAAGGTTGGTAATACCATTTTACAAAAATTGGACCCAAATGAGGTCCTTATTAAAATGGATAATCCTAATAAAATCCAATCAGGTGTTAGTACATTTGAAATTTTTGGTGGGATGTATACATTAAAACTTCCAGTAGCAACATTTGGTGTTAAAGGATTTTATACTATTATAATTAAACCTGTTGAAATTAGAACTAGAATTGTAGATGTTGGTGTTTTATCAGCATTTCCAGATACTAAGGGTATTTTGTTCGATTTATCTTCAGTTCCTACAGCTTTTACCAATAAATTTGAAAATAATGGTTTGGTTGGTTATAGAATTGAATATTTGAATCCTAACGCTAATGGTAATGATGCTAAATTAAACAATTTCTTTAGAATTATAACATCAAACAATAGGGCAGAACCAGTTAATCAGAATTTATCAAACACAAATCAAAAAGCAATTCGTTACCGTTTTAATGATAATTCAACGTTAACTTACTGTACCGTAACACCTAGTTCTGCATCTAATGTAAGACCTAATACTTTTCCATTTATTGGTCAACCAAATCAAGAAGTTATTTTAACAAATACGTTTTTTAATCCGATAATGTTAGAAGTAGAAATGGTTCAACATGATGTTGAGACGTTGGCATTCGCATTGTTTGGTAATCAAACTAAATCACTTGAAGATGGAATCTACACTATTTATAATTTCAATAATGATATTTATAAACAATACAATATGTATGAAATTAAAGACGTTTTCACTGGTACACCATTGTTCGAAGTAAGAGAAGAAAGAGCCAGTATTGATTTTACAAAAACATTCACAAATATAACAACAATATAAGCAATAAATAATGAGTAGTGATAGAATAAAGGTAGTTGGTTATGCCAAAAGAGAATTTTTTGGCAACGGCATCGAATATAGAAATTTTAGTCCAGACCTAGTTGGTGTTCAATTAACTAGTGATGGTGGAACACCATTGTTTACAATGGGTAATTTTTCTATTACTACAAATATGGAACCTAAAAGTGATAAGTTTTTTATCACTAAAAATTTCTCTAATTTTATAACATTAACCGATTTAGATTTAACCCTAGCTCAAGCAAATAATGTTTTAAGAAACAAATCTGGTGTAAACCTTAATTTAGATAAAAACAAACTTAATTTTTACTCTCTTTTTGGTTCATTAAGTGAGTTTATGAGAGTTTCATTAGAAAATATTATCACAACATGGCCAGCTTCATTATACATGAGTGAAACAGCGTTTGATTCACAAGGTAATATTTTAAATGGTAGTACTTACGAAGACTATACTTATGATGAAATAAATAATTTAAGTACTTTTAAAATAAATACTACGTTTGTTGATAACAAATATCAATTAAATATTTTAAAAAACGGTAATATTATCGATACATTCAATGCTACTAATGATTTAAGAAATGTAACAGTATATTTTTCACAATATTCAGTACTATTCAATAATACTGAATATCCAGTAGTTAATTTTACTGGAGCAACATACAATACAAATGATTACATTTATTTTAACGTTGTTGGTAATCCATTTTCTGGATTACCAACAACAAACAATGTTAGATACCATATTAAACCTAATAAAATAAAAGAAGAAACATTCTTCAAAGAATTAACTGATTTTGAAGCACATTTGTTAAATAGAGCTGTATTACCAAAATACACAGCAGATTTCAAATATTCAATAAAGTCTGAAGATGGTATTTTGTTATATATTACTGATTCAGTAACATGGCCAACAAGTGATGGTTATAATATTGACTTTGATACTTCTGATTATATTACATATGCTAGTAAATTAGTTGATATTTCAGCAAATAATGATTTATACACAAGTGATTTAATGAATAGATTTTTGGTTTCTGAATCAATTTCTTCATTTGATACGGCACCTATAAATATGGAATTTGCTCAAGATTCTACTGGTCAAAAAATGACAAAAACATTACATGTTTATGGTAGAAATTTTGATGAATTAAACAATTATATTGAAGGTATTGCATTTGCAAATACTGTCACATACGATAAACAAAACAACATTCCAGACATTTATATTAAAAATTTAGCCAGTGTTTTAGGATGGGAATTAGTTTCATCTATAATTGAAAATAATTTATTATCAAGCTATGTAACAACAGCTCCATCAACTTATTCTGGTCAGACAGTTGGTTTAACAGCAATTGAAGCTGATGTTGAACTATGGAGAAGATTAATTTTAAATACACCGTGGTTATGGAAATCAAAAGGTGCTCGTAAATCTATTGAGTTTATACTTAATTTTATTGGTGTTCCAGCAGGTTTGGTAACATTCAACGAATATATTTACAAAGCTGATTCTCCAATAGATATGGATTTGTTTAGACAAACACTTGTATTAAATGGATTGGATGATGAAGATTTATCTATCTATCCAGTTGATTCAGATGGTTATCCAACACCATTACCAGATACACCAGATATGTATTTTCAAAATTATGGTCTTTGGTATAGAGAAACTGGTGGTGCTAATTCTGATTTAGATATTTTAACTGGTAATAATCCACACCTTGGTCCTTATGATGGTGGTTTTAAATATGTGAATCAATTTAAAGAATTTATACCTAATTTTTCAGCAGTAACTATTACTTCTGAAACATTAACAACTAGTTCAACAAATCTTTTCACAAATTATAATATTGGTGAAATAACAAATTATTCTGGTGATACTTATGTAGAAGCAACTTATAGTGATGGTAGTGATATCGATGAATGTGTAGTGGTTATAGCAACAATAGTTAATGACCCAATGCCACAGCCTGTAATTAATAATTGTGGTTGTGATAATTCACCAGATGCGGATGATGCTTTAAGTATTTGTATTAAAATAAATGGTTCTGCAGCACCTGAATTATGTAATAATGTTTATTCTTTTTATGAATCATCTGCTGATTCTGAACTTGGTTATGCTAAGTTCGTTTATTATACTTATGACATGGATGGTAATATTATTTATGATTCTTTTGGTAATCCAGTGACGTTTACTAGTATTTTTGGGACACAAACTTGTTGTAGAGCACATAATGGAACACCAACAATTTATAGTGATGTAAATCCTGATGGAACTAATTATAATACTGGTTATATTTGTTGTACAAAACCAAATTGTGGTGGTACTGTTGCATGTAAATGGGTATCATATACTAAAACTATAGTTATAAATGGTGAAGAATATATATTATTTGTAAAACCATCTGGAGAATATGTTGTTACAACCCCTGATGGGTCTAATTGTATTCAAACATATTCAAATAAAGTACCAAATATAACTGATGAATTTACAAATGAAGTTGGTTTTGGTTGTAAATTAACACCAGCTGGAGTTGCTGATATAAATTTAGGAACTGATGGTGTAATATATAATTTTTATCAATCAAGAGCTAATGGTGAAATAGGTTGTAATGAAGAATTACCACAATAAAAAAATAAATAAAAATAATTAATGAGAAAGTGTTTAACTAAACAAGAAACAATAGATAATGGTGGCCAAATTATTCATAATAGTGATGGTAGTGTAACTGTATATAATTATAATAATTATACTAACTCATATTATCCAGTAGAATTAGGTGAATTATGTTGTTCAACATTAGACCCTAACTATATTTTTGATATTGATACTCAAACATGTAGATGGTCAGATATTAAAGGTACATGTGATTTTTCGGAACCAATTAATATCTTAGTTAACCCTAAAGGTAATGATGGGTCATTATTTTTTGTTGATGAAAATGAACACGAAACATGTACTTTAGATATATCTTTTGATTATTTAATTAAAATTAAATGTGAAGATTTATTAGCACTCCAAATTGGTTCCAAAACTAATAGTGAAAATCAAAGTGATGTTAATAAATTAACTATATCTGCTGAAAATATTCAAACACAGATTGAATCTGTTAATAATGAAATTATTTTATTAAATTCACAACTAGTAAATACTCCATATTCTATAGAATGTGACTCAACGCCTATATATAGTGAACCAACTAGTGGATTAGTTCAAACTCAGTCAATAGTTAATTTTGAAAAAACTGGTTTTGGTTCAAAAACAGTTAATTTAGTACCAGACAGTGATGAAAACATTAAATACTCTACCGTTAAAATAATATATTGTTTAACTAGTTATGGTTTACAACAATGGGAATCTTTTTTAGGTCCTATAAAATTCCAAGCTTTTATAAATGGTGATTCTACAGCATATACTTGTAAAGAAGTTAACACATTTATTAATGGTAATTATAAATTATCTGTTGCTGAACAATGTAATATTCCTTTTGGTACTAGAACAAAAATTTTAAATGATTTAACTGAATTAGGTAATGAATTAACGTCTTTACAATTGACGTTAATTGATACAAACAAACAATCTTCAACACTAGAAACAAAAATTGAAAGTGAAGGTAATTCTTGTTTAACTGCTATATCTTGGTTTGAAAATTTAGACATATCAATGGCCTTGGAAGTTGTGAATGAAGATAATTCTTTAACAACAGTTTTTGAAACACCATTATTATCACAAATTGGTGAAGGTAATTTATATACTTATTTAACAACAAATCAAAATAGTGGGTTTTATGTTTGTGGTGGGGATGAATGTACTGTTTTATCACTTAGTGGTATTAATCTTAATGAATATTCTTGTGATATTGCAATGAATGAATTATTAGGTGAATTATATGATGAAGCAGGTATTTTTGATTACCCAACATTTTTTTATACCTTATCACCTAATGCATTCGCTTCTTCATGGTTGACATATAGTTCTGGAATAACAGATAGTAATATCATTGATATTATCAAAAATAAAAAAATTAAATTAAGTCTTAAAATTAATAATGCTTGTGGTGATTTTTGTGTTTTAATGGATAATATTGTTTTAGATAAAAATTGTAGTCAAATTGATAAAACTGATATTCAAATAACTAAAAACCCAGGTTTTGATTTTAAAAGAGTAATTGATAACAAGAAATCTTGGGTTGACACCAATTTATCAAGAGAATTTATTATCGAATCGATAAAAGAAACTAACTCAATTAGACAAACTGAATATAATATCAATGATGAAAGACTTGTTTTAAATTCTAAAGAAATTGATTTAGATATAAATATAGCAACAGCTATTGAAACTGATGTTTGGCATTATATTGTTGATAATCCGTGTTTATTAACTGGTGAGACTTTTTGTTCACCATGTTTAATAGCTAAAAATTTCCAAGATGATGAAGATTTTTATTTTCAAGATAATAATCCTTATTATTTTATGGATTTTGATATAGATGGTACGGGTACAACATGCTGTGGTGATAATCAAATAGATTTCAATTCATTATTGACCAGTGATTTATCAACAATAACAACTGTTGATGGTTTTGTTAGTATATTGGGTGGTGAATTAATAGATGTTAAAAATAGACAAACAATTTCTTCATATGCAACTCTTAGAGCTTTATATGAAAGATATTTAAATAGTATTGAATATTGTAATAATAATAGTTCAGGCTTTGATTATTATACCATTGACCAATTTGCTGGTTTAATAGGTAATTATTGGGTTGATATAATTGAACAAGTTATTCCAGCTACAACTATTTGGGGTAGTGTTAAAATTTATACAAATACAATTTTTGATGAACAAAAATTCAAATATAAAGCATATTCATCACTTTTTTGTGAAAATAAATTTTTTGAAACACAAGTTTTAAGTCCTATAAATGGTATTTCAGGTGTTTGTGAAAACGTGAATATTATTAAATCATCAATAAACACATCAACTGGTGTAATACCTAATCCTACATATACAACATGTAATACTTTGTGTATTGCACAAATGAACTATGGTTCAGAATTTATAGGTACAGTATCACAATTAGGTAGTGATGTTATAACAGAACCTATTGCGATTAATTGTGTATTATCTCAATGGGGTCCTTGGTCACCATGTTCAGGTGGGACAGAAACTAGAACAAGAACAATTGTAACTCCAGCTCAAAATGGTGGTACAGCATGTGGACCATTAAGTGAAACAAGAGCGTGCTCTGATTGTGTTTTATCTGATTGGAGTTCTTGGAGTGTATGTTCAGCTGGAACATCAACTAGAACAAGAACAATTATATCTCCACCTCAAGGTAGTGGAGCAGCATGTGGTTCATTGGTTGAATATAGTGCATGTACTTCTGATTGTGTTTTATCTGATTGGAGTGAATTTGGACCATGTGATATTGATGATATGAGAACTAGAACAAGAACAATAATAACTCCACCATTTAATGGCGGAGCAGCATGCGGTCCATTGAGTGAAACAGTTGATTGCATATTACCAACGATTAAAACTTGTTATTATGGTCTTTATCCTGAAGGTGATATTACTCATCCTAGCGGTGGAACTGTAACATATATAAATGAAATGGGGTTAACAGTAACTGAATCATTTATATGGGATATTGATACAATAACAATATTTGCTTGGGATGTTATATCTATTAGCGGTGTTAGCGCAACATCATGTAATGATATAATTTCAATAAGTAATGATGCTGAAGGTGAACCAGATTGTCATAATAGTATAACAGTAGTTGTTGATACGGATACATTGGTTAAAGTGGACATTATTTCAAATTTTGCTTGTGGTGCAACATATGATACTGATTTACCTTTAGGTTTTGGTGTTGTTGGGGTTTATGCTGATTTAATTGATGATACAACATCTGTAACTAAATTTTATAATTATGGTATTGAAGCAACTAAAACTTTTACAAGTGGAGATACTTGTACTAGTAGTATAACAATTAATGTTAAAGATAGTGTTGATGATGGTTTATTAGATACATATACTTTTTATAGAATACATAATTCAGACCCACATTGTTAAGATTATTGGTAAACTAATAATAAACAATATTAATTATATGATATTTATAATAAAATTAAAAGATAAAAAAAATGAAATTAACAGAAAGAATATTAGCAACTGGTGTAACTGGTTCCGATTTAATACACATTGTAATAACAGGTGATACAACTCAAAGTCCTGAAGGTAGCTCATATAAAGCACAGTTAAGTCAGTTAAGTGGGTTATTTTCTGGTGGGTCAACATTATGGTCAGCTAGTACTGGAACAAATTCTATTGTTCCTAAAAATCAATCAGCATTAGCTTCTGGTAATTATAGTGTTGCTATTGGTAAAGGTACTGCTAGTGGTTTATATTCATTTGCTGAAGGTGATACAACTATAGCTAGTGGTGACCAAGCACACGCTGAAGGTGCTAATACAATTGCTTCTGGTAATTTTAGTCATGCTCAAGGACAAAGTACAGATGCTGGTGGTGTATATGCGCACGCTGAAGGTGTTGAATCTAATGCTAGTGGTCAAGCAGCGCATGCTGAAGGTGGTTATACTCACGCTGAAGGTGATAGTTCACATGCCGAAGGAAATGCAACAACAGCCAGTGGTGATTATAGCCATGCCGAAGGTAGTTCAAGTGTTGCAAGTGGTAGTACAAGTCATGCCGAAGGTTCTAGTACAGTAGCAGGTGGTCAAGGAGCTCACGCTGAAGGATTAAATACAAATGCAATGGGTGAAGGTAGTCATGCTGAAGGTGATGAAACAGTTGCATCAGGATTAGCAACACACGCTGAAGGTGTGCGTACAACAGCTTCAGGTAATTATAGTCACGCTGAAGGATTTGAATCAATCGCATCTGGATTTGCAAGTCATGTTGAAGGTGATACAAATATTGCGTCAGGTGCTGCAAGTCATGCAGAAGGTAATCAAACAATTGCAAGTGGTAATACAAGTCACGCTGAAGGTATAAATACTATAGCAGGTGGTGATTATTCACATGCTGAAGGTTATTATACAACAGCTAGTGGTGTATATGCACATGCTGAAGGTCAAGGAGCTATTGCTTCAGGACCTATTTCACATGCCGAAGGATTTGAGACAACAGCCAGTGGAGAAGGTTCACATGCTGAAGGTCAAGGAACAACAGCATCAGGATTTAATTCACATGCTGAAGGTAGTTCAAGTGTTGCCAGTGGTGATACAAGTCATGCTGAAGGTTTAACAACAATAGCTGGTGGTGTTGCAACACATGCTGAAGGATTTTTATCAAAAGCGTTCGGGTCATATGCGCATGCTGAAGGATATAATACATTTGCATCAGGATTTACAGCTCACGCTGAAGGTTCAAATACAATAGCTCTTGCTAATGCTGCGCATGCTGAAGGTGCTTTTTCACAAGCTTTAGGTGATAATGGTCATGCTGAAGGATATAATACTAGAGCCACTGGATACGCTTCGCATGCTGAGGGGTCTGGAACAACAGCCAGTGGAACATCTAGTCATGCTGAGGGGTTAAATACAATAGCATCAGCATTTGCTAGTCACGCTGAGGGTGGATATACACAAGCAACAGCTGATGGAGCTCACGCTGAAGGTGACCAAACAATAGCATCTGGATTTGCAAGTCATGCCGAAGGTGATTCAACTATAGCAAGTGGTATCAAATCACATGCACAAGGTGATACAACCATTGCATCAGGGTTAACAGCTCACGCTGAAGGTAGTACAACAATAGCAGGTGGTGATTATTCACATGCTGAAGGTGTTGGCACAACAGCCAGTGGTGAAGCTAGTCATGCACAAGGTTCAAATACAATAGCTAGTGGTGAAGTATCACATGCTGAAGGTGCGAATACACAAGCATCAGCTCTTTGGTCTCATGCTGAAGGTCAAGGGACTCAAGCTATAGGGGTTGCTTCACATGCACAAGGATTTGATAGTATTGCTTCAGGTAATACAAGTCATGCTGAAGGTACAAATACACAAGCAAATGGTCAAGTATCACATGCTGAAGGTGGTAGTACATTAGCTTTAGGTAATTTTAGTCATGCTGAAGGGTTTGGGTCACAAGCTGGGTATATATCACATGCTGAAGGTTCTGGTACACAAGCTTTAGGTGAAGCAAGTCACTCAGAAGGTAGTGCAACAACAGCTACAGCAAATTGGTCTCACTCGGAAGGAAATTCAACAACAGCCAGTGGTGATGCTAGTCATGCTGAAGGTTACCAAACTATAGCATCAGGGTTAACAGCACATGCTGAGGGTTACATAACAATAGCAGGTGGTGAATATTCACATGCTGAAGGTGTTAATTCGGTTGCTTATGGATATGCTGCGCATGCTGAAGGTGATGGAAATCAAGCATTGGGTGATTTTACCCATGCTGAAGGTCAAAGCACATTAGCTAATGCTGAAAATGCGCATGCTGAAGGATACCAAACAATTGCAAGTGGTAATACAAGTCATGCCGAAGGTGGTTTAACAATAGCTGGAGGACAATATGGTCATGCACAAGGTTTTCAAACAATTGCTAGTGGTCAAACAGCTCATGCACAAGGTTTTCAAACTAGAGCTGGTAATTATGCTCATTCTGAAGGTTTTTTAACTGAAGCAACTGGTGAAGCTAGTCATGCTGAGGGTATTAATACAAGAGCAAAAGGTGGTACATCACATGCTGAAGGAAATGCAACAACAGCAAGTGGTGATACAAGTCACGCTGAAGGTGAATTAACAATAGCTGGAGGGACAACAGCACATGCTGAAGGAACAAATACAAGAGCTTATAGTAATTATTCACATGCTGAAGGATTAAATTCTGTTGCCAGTGGACAAACATCGCATGCTGAAGGTCAAAGTACTTTAGCTAGTGGACAAAGAAGTCACAGTGAAGGTTATTTAACAACAGCAAGTGGTATGGCTGCGCATGCTGAAGGCCAATCAACTATTGCTAGTGGAACAACAGCACATGCGCAAGGGTTTACAACCATTGCAGGTGGTGATTATTCACATGCTGGTGGTAGTGGAACAGCAGCTTATGGTTTATACTCATTTGTTCATGGATTAAATTCTGTTGCATTATCAAATGCAACAATAGTATTAGGTTCAAATATTTCTGGAACAACTAGTGGTACAACATTTGTTGATAGGTTAAGTATTAAAACATATGGACCATATGCTAATGATGCTGCCGCTGATGCTGATACATTATTACCATCAGGTGGTTTATATACAATAACAGGGGGTAGAACAGTATTTTTAAAACCATAATGCCACAATTAATTAAAAAAATAGAAGGAGAAATTTTACCATATATCACAACTAATGTGATATATGTTCCTGATATTGTTGGTATTTTACAACAAGAAGATTATATTGATTTATATGGTTTTACTGCTTATTTACAAGATTTAAAACAAACAGAATTTACACAAGCTTTAACAATACCAATAACATTTGGATTACCAAATAGTTCAAATTTAAAAATGGTAACAATAGAAATAGATTACTAATGAGATATCAAGAGAAAATATACATACAAAATAACCATAGTGGCCTTAGAAACAGAGACAATGTTAATGTTAACATGTCTTCTGATATGTGTATTTTTAATACGCCTAGTTTTGATTTAATTGGTGCGACAAAAATTGATTGTACAGGTTCAACGAGTGGTTCAACATATTTTATAACAACTGCAACAACAGTACCATTAACATTTGATTTTACAGCTAATACTGAAACATTTTCAGCAACAAATGCTACATTTAAGTATGAAATTTATAAATATAATGATGTTTTACAAGTATTTTTAAATGCACCTGTTTATAAATCAGACCAAATATCTTATTCTGCTTTTAGTGGAACAAATCAAACGCTACAAAATATTCCAATTGATTCTTTGGATATCGATGGTGATTATTTGGTTAAGGGTTATTATAATTTTCCAATTTGTACTGATTTTTTAAATAGATTAGGTAAAACAATAGATACGGTTGTTTATAAAAACGGTTCAAAATATGGTATTTATGATGAATTTTTAGATTATAATTTTACTGTTATTAGACAACCAGATGTTCCTATATTTTTAAACAACGGGTCAAATAATTTACCATCAGGTAAATTACAACAACAAATTGTTTTACCTGATAATAAAGGTACTGTTGTTGATGAAGAAGGTGAATTGGTTTCAAGTATTGGTTATAATTCATTTGTTATAAATGATTATGCTGGTCAATTTGTTGTTACGCTTAATGGACTAGTATTGGCACCTATTGAAGATTATACCTTTAGTGGTAATCTTGTTACTTTAAATTCTGATATCGTATTTGATGATATTATTACAGTAATATACACAACAGCTGGTCCAAATAATATTGTTAGTGATAATATTTTTGTATTGTCTAATTCGGTAAGTGGTACAACTGATGGGCAAGGTGAAAATAAACATTATTTTAATATAACAACTGGTAAATATGAAATTTACACTAACGTAACACCCAATGATGGTGATACTATCATTGTTATGTTAAATGGTGCTACTTTAGCTAATGGAATTGATTTCTATCAATCAATAACGAACCCAAAACGAATTATTTTAGAAGGTGATTTGATGGTTGGTGACGTAATTACACTTGTATATTTTCCAAATTCAGGTGTTGTTAATGGTATTCAAACAAATAACCCATTTGTTAGTTGGATGATTGATAATGCACCACAATCTGAAAATGGTCAATTTGTTTTAGAATTAAGTCTTGATACAGTATTTAGTGGTTTAGTGTTCAGTTCGACTACAGATTACATTATTGGCCAAAGTGCATATGGTACACCATTAGAAGTTAGTGGTACTGTAGGTACAAATTTATATTATAGAGTTAAAAACGAGAAGAATTTTATTAATTTATGTGGTAATATTATTAGTGCTAGTACATATAGCGAGGTAATACCTATATTAATTCAGAGTAATTCTATTAATAGTTATTAATTTTATTTACAATTGAATATTTATAATTAAAATAAAGAAAAAACATATTTACAAAACATGAGTTACATTATAAACAACACTAGTCCATTTGTTAGCATAAAACTAACAGAGAAAGGTCGTGAACAATTAGCATTGGGACAATTAACATTCGCTCACTGGGGAATCGGTGATAGCGAAATAAATTATGAAAGAGAAGCTTTAGTTGACCCTTCAAGTGTTACATTATCAGCAGTAACAAAAGTACTTAGACCATTTGACCAAGAACCAAATTTAAAGTATTATATTACACCTAACGGAAGTGCAAATCCATATCAAACACTAGATAGTTCAAATAAGAATGTCATCAAGGCTATTGTAAATAATCAAGCTATCGAAAGAGGCTTTTTTAGTGTTTCTGGTGGTTCATATACAACTCTTTCAGCTAACACATTTACACCATACACGCAATTAGTTCCTAATACTGATATTAATGGTACAACAACGCTTAACTTAACTTCTACAGCATCTATTGCCGTTGGAGATATATTGTTGATTAAATTGGCTAATACTGCGTCTGGTACAATTACTGCATTTGAAAATGACAGAGCTTTACCTAATCTATGGTTTAAGGTTCAATCTTTAAGTTCAACAACAGTTACTTTTGATAGAGTTATGCCTGATTATTCAGCTGAAGCTGGTAATTCACAAATTATTGTTTATAGAGGTGGTGAAGTTTATGACACTATTGCAACTGGAACAACAACGGCTTATTGGGATTCTGGAACTTTATCATTCCAATCAAATAACAACGTAACATGTCATGATGTTCCAGTTTGGAATATGAATAATATTTGGTCTGAAAACCCTGCAGGTATTACTGGTTTAACAACAACTAATTTATATGAGGATTTTACTAAATTCGGTTCTTTCCCTTATTTAGGATTTAAATTTCCGTATTCAGAATATTCTGACGAAGCAGATGCAACAACTGATTCTTCATTTTGTAATAATGTTGGAACTAGTTATGTTGATGATGTTGTTAAATCAATTAGTGTAATACATTATACAAATAATAGTATTTCTAACCTTTATGGTGAATATTTTTATATTGACAATACAAACAATAAAACTGTTGAAATTTTCATGCCAGATTTAATGTATCATAGAAGAGATTATTCTACTGCTAGCGGAACAACTCAAGGTATGAGATTTTTAGCTTCAGGAACAACAAAATTTGTTGGTACTAGTGATATTCAATACATTGATTTGATTGAAGATGCGACATTGATTCCAAGTTCAAAAACACCTATTGCTGTTGGTAGAGTTTACCCACAATTAAAAATTGTTGTTATTGATAATGATGAAATAGTTGCTGCTTTATCTTACAAATCTAATAGAAATTGGACGTTACCTAATTTGGTTGCTACATTAGCTTCACCAAGTGGAACTACTGGTGTATTAGAAGTTAATGAAACAATGTATTTATCTTATATTTTAGAAGGTGATGGAGTTAATGGATTAAAAACGTCATTACCATGTCAAACATATGTAAAATTAACAAACTCTACATCATCAGTTAAAAATATTGATTTTAGAATGATGGAAACTGATTTATTACCATATATGCGTAAAATTGAGTTGGGTGGTTATGATGGTTTAGGTTTTCATGCTTATAAATTTAAATTAATCTATCAAAAAGTTGCTGATTCAAGTATTAGACCTGAGTCAGGTTCTTGGAAAGTTTATGATTATACTAGTACAGCAATAACTGGTGTTAGTGGTGAGACTATTAATCCTAAATTGCTAGAAATTCAAAATCCAACAACATTAGGTTTTAATTTAGATTCGATTAAAGATTCTGGGTCAACAACATTTGATTTAACACAATTATTAAGTCTTGCACCTAACGTTTCTCCAAGTATTTTACAATTTGGTGATGAAAGATTCTTTTACGGTAATTTAAACGCTTTTATTGGTGCAACAATTTATAAAACAATTTTTGATATTAGAATTAACACTAGCTTGTTTAATTCGACATCGAATCCTACTAGAAGTAAAGATTTAACAACAAATCCACCAGCAATTAAAGTTAGTGAAATTGGAATATATGACACTAATAAAAACCTAGTTTGTATTGGTAAATTGAGCACACCAGTTGCTTTAATATCTGGTAATACAATAATGTTGGAATTATCAATGGATTTTTAATATGGGATTTAACAGCACAGCATCGACAATAAATATAATTGCTAAATTGACTCCTACTGGGAGACAAAGATTAGTATCAACTAATAATTCATTAATTTCAACCTTTAGTTTAGGTGATTCTGATGCAAATTATTATGCCGCTTTACCATTAAATACTGGTGAGGTACCATCATTAGCAGGAAATATTGGAGTATTAAACACTTCAGGTAATAGTGTAACATCAAATGTATCATTAAAAAGTGTTTTAATGGTAAATTCAAATGGTGTTACTAAAAAAGCAGTTGAATCACAATCAATTAATATTTTAACAGAAACTATCCAAAATGGTGTAGTTACAATTTCAGGTAGTAATATTAGTAATGTTGTAATTGATAGAAATGATTTTAATACTGATAGTTATGTAAACCTATTTTATTCATTCGGTTTACCGTTAAACGCTAATAATGAATTAACCTTTACTGGGACAACTAATGTTAATGGTGGGTTTTCTGATACTGCTTATAGTGCTTTGGCCAAAACAAATATTTTAGTTTTAGCTGTTGATAATTCAACATATGGTGAAATGATTGATGGTAAATCCTTGTATGTTTCATTACCTACAACAGCTGGAACCTACAACATTTATGGTACATTTCAAAATAAAAATACACCATTAAATACTGAAGATGCTAGATTTAATGAAACAAGTACTCAATCAGCTAGAATTAGCAATAATATTGCGTTTTTATTTTCAGATGAAATTTTAACACCTAATGGTGGTAATCCTGCATTAAGTTGGGCTACTGGAAACAACACAAATAAACCATTTAGTACTAATCAAAAATCTTTGTTTAATTATCAAACAAATACTAATTTAAGTCTTACTGCTGATACTATTATTGGTGTGGCTTATTTGGATAAAGGACTTATAGTTATTACAAACCCAACTATTGTAAATGCGTATACAGCTTCAACATTATCTGCTACCAGTGCAACATCAATAACATTTAACAGCATTTCAACGTCGGTTTACCAAAATATTACATGTATTGCTGATAGAGGTGAATTCGGAGCTTCAACAAATCCAACAATTGGTGCTGGTGATAGTCCAAGAATTAGTGAAATTGGTTTATACGATAATTTAGGTAATTTAATAGCAATTGCTAAACCTGACAGACACATTGTTAAAAATGTTAATGAATTTTTGGCATTAGGAATTAAAATTCAACTATAACTATTTATTTTATTAAATTATAGTTTAGATTATGATTAAAATTTTTATATGAAAAAAGAACCAGAATTTGTATTAGCATTAGACGTTTCAACATCAACAATTGGAATTGCTTTATTTGAAGATATGGGTAATAGAGGTGCAATTAAATTACTTCACCATGTTAGTCCAAAAGTAAAACCATTACCACAAAGTAAAATGGAAGAATTGTTTAGAAAAGTTGAAATATTTGAAACAGAATTTTTGAAAAAATATGCTAACTTTAATATTACTAGAGTTGTAATTGAGGAACCGTTATTACAATCTAATAACGTTTATACAATTGCAACATTATTACGATTCAATGGAATGATTTCTAAATCAGTGTATGATACATTAGGGGTTGTTCCTGACTTTATTTCCTCATATGATGCCCGTAAGTTTGCTTTTCCAGAATTAATGGCTATAAGACGCTTTAAAAAAGACGGAACACCTCTAGCTGAAAAAGCAATAGCTAAAAACGTTCCTGTATTATTTGGTGGTTATGCTTTTGATGTTGATAAGAAATATGTGTTATGGGAAAAAGTGGCCGAATTAGAGCCTCAAATTACTTGGTTTTTTGATAAAAAGAACAAATTGAAAAAAGAAACTTTTGATATGTCTGATGCATATGTATGTGGATTAGCATATTTTAATAAAAGAAATTTGGAAGTATAAAAATAAATCGTATCTTTGCGATATGAATATACTTTTAGTAAATATACTTGAATCATTTTTAGGGGATGTTAGAAAGCATAATGAAGAGACTGGGCAAATCGCATTTGATTGTCCAGTGTGTTCTGCTGAAAAAAACTTAATAAACGGTGATGGTAAAGGTAACCTAGAAATCAACTATAATAGAAACATGTTTAAGTGTTGGGCTTGCCCCGATACTAATTATATGCATGGCCCTGTAGTTAAATTACTTAAAAAACATGGTACACCTAAAAACCTTAGAGATTATTTGTTGGTTAAACCTGATGCTGATGTTGTTATCAGCAAAGATAAGGAATTAAACATAGTAGAACTACCTGAAGGTTATAAAAAACTATCTGAATGCACTGATAAAGACTATAAATACGTTCAAGCAATGGATTATTTAGACGCTAGGGGTATAACTGCAGATATAATTAAAGAATTTGATATAGGTTATACTACTGAAGGTCCATTTTATGATAGAATTATTATACCATCATATGATTTTGATGGTACTCTTAACTATTTCATCGCTAGATGGTTCCCAAAAAAGTTTAATAAACTAAAATATATCAATCCAAAGGCTGAAAAACAAGAAATTATTTTTAATGCTCAAAAAATTAACTGGGATGCAACCATTTATTTGGTTGAAGGAGCTACTGACCATATAGTTGTACCTAATTCGATACCTTTATTGGGTAAATTTATCTCTATGGAATTAAAAGACCTGCTTCATGATAAAGCACAAGGTCTTATTGTTGTATTATTGGATGGTGATGCATATAAAGATGCTGTTAATATCTATAAACAACTATCTTTTGGTGATTTAGTAGGTAGAATACGTATATGTGTACCACCTGAAGATTGGGACCCATCTAAAATTTTTGAAAGAAGAGGTGCTGCTGGTATTGTTAAGTTATTACGTTGTTCTCGTAAGTTAGAATCTATTGAACTGTTTTAATAAAATATGGGTATATACTACACATACCATTAATATCATATGATTCACCATCGATATTAAATTCGTGTTCACATTTAGCATCTGGATTAAATACATCTAATGTTTGAATTGTTGATTCATTGTCTAATGATATCACTTCAAAATATTTATTATTTAATTTTTCTGTTTTCTCAGCAGTGAAATCATAATTTTCACCATTTATTTTATTCCAAGCATGACCAAACTTTTTACCATTTTCAATTAAGATACCTAAAACAAAAGAAACTTCATAACCTTTGTTTTTGAAAAATTGAAGGACTTTACCTGCATTGTGAAAACATTCATTAACTTCAATGTTATCAATCAAGAATTTTTTAATTTCTTTGTTCAAAGAAATATCATTTTGATATTTTTCCATATCATTAAACATAGCTGATGGATTAACTTTAACTATGTTAGTTATTGGGTTAATTTTAGTCGGCCTTACTGTTGATGATAACCAAGATTTATATTGTTGAATTTGATTATTTTCAATATTTTCTCTTAATTTTGTTTTAATAAATTCTTTCATTATTTCTTTTAATATAAATACTTGATGTGAAGCAAAAATAGTAGTATATTTGCATAAAATTATAATGAGTAAAGCGAAACTATGGGAAGGGCCTGTTTATTTAGAGCCTATTGAACATAAATACATACATAGAAAAACTGGTAAAAAATATAAATCAGTTACTACAACTCTAGCATCAATTGAACCACATTTCGATGTGGAAGGTGTGTCATTGGCTATAACTAGACAACCTGACTCAGCTAAACAAGAACGTTACATTGGAATGACCCAACAACAAATTAAAGATTATTGGCAAATGTTAAATGATGAGGCAAATATTTATGGTACTATGGTCCATGATATTGTTGAACGTTATTTATTGGCTAATAAATGGTATTTTCCACCAAATAATGAACAAGGTCTTTTCGAACAAAAGGTTATTGATGGATATAATTCATTAGAAATAGAAGAAGGTATCGCTGTATGGCCTGAAAGAATTCTTTTTGCTGAAGAATATGAATTAGCTGGTATGTCGGATTTAATTATCGATATTGATGATGTTTATTTCGATATTCTTGACCACAAAACAAACAGAGTATTTAATTTTTATAATCCATATGGTTATGAAACTTTATACAAACCATTTGACCACTTACAATCATGTCAATGGTCGATTTATACACTACAATTAAGTGTTTATGCTTACATGTACGAATTAGAATTCCCTAAACGTAAATGTCGTCAAATCGTTATTTTATATTGGGATAAAGAGAAAGAATCATTTGAAAAAATACATGTTATGTATTTAAAACATGAAGCAAAAAAACTAATTGAATTACACTATTATAACTTAATGAAAAATTCATAAATAATGATAAAAAAAGTAGTACATTTAGCCGATGTTCATATTAGAACACAAAGGTATCACGCTGAATATAAAGAAACATTTAAAACCTTATTTTCAGATTTAACAGAACTCTTAAAAGAATATTCAAGGGATGAAATTCGTATTGTTATTGCTGGTGACTTGGTTCATCAAAAAATTACGATATCAAATGAACTTATCATGTTCGGAACATGGTTTTTAAGAAAATTAGAAGAAATTGCACCAGTTATACTTATTGCTGGTAATCATGACTTATTGGAAAATAATAAAGACCGTATGGATTCATTAACGCCAATGGTTCAATTTTTACCAGACAAAGAGATTAATTATTTCAAAGAATCTAAGTGTTATTTAGATGATAATATTGTTTGGTGTGTTTATTCAATATTTGAAGAAAATGCAAGACCTGATATTGAATCAGCCAGAGTTCAGTTTGGTGATGATAAATTGTATGTTGGTTTGTATCATGCAGCACTTATCAACGCTAAAACAGACATAGGTTATGAAATTGACCATGGTGCTGCATTAGAAATCTTTGAAGGTTGTGATGTGGTAATGTTGGGTGATATCCATAAAAGACAATCATTCAACCATAATGGCATACAAATTGCATATCCATCTAGCCTTATACAACAAAATTTTGGTGAAAACGTATCAAAACATGGTTTCTTGTTATGGGATGTCGAAACCAAGCAATTTGAAGAACACGATGTGGATAATAACTACCCATACTACCAATTTAGAATAAAATCCATTGATGATATAGAAAATGGGTTAGAAATGTTAACAAATTTATAATTATGGGTAAATTAGGTAAAACAATTCCAGAACACATTTATTTAATTTGTGCTGAACATGGTACATTTGGACCTTATTTAAGAAAACCAATAGGTTATTCGAATGTTAAAAAATTTAAACTTGTTGAAGTTGAAAATAACGAAGAAATAAAAGATAAGAAATGACATTAGCAGAAGTAAAAGCATATATAAACTCAATTCCAGAAGACATGGACCATTTTACTGTTGTAAATGGTGAGTTTTGTTTAGATAAAGATGGAAACACTTTTATCATGAAAAATAATGAGGTAATGACAATTTATGTCGACCAAAAGAATCAAGACGTTCAATTTTTACATCAAACAGATGAAGACGTTAAAAATATCTTATTAAACGATGGAGATTCCGAATAAATTAAAAGATGAAATATGGGATTATTGTCGTGTTAATAACATAACCAATATTGATGATTTTATCATCAAATTACTTAAACAAGGTTTCACTATTGAAAAATTTGGTGCTACACCATCAGTTGGTACAATCACCAAAGAGAAAATTGTTGAAGTTGAAAAAATTGTTGAGGTAGAGAAAATTGTTGAAGTTGAAAAAATTGTTGAAGTGGCCGTTGAGAAAGAGGTTTTTATTACTGACAATTCTGAAATGAAAAAATTAACTAAAGAAATTGAGCGATTAGAAAAATTAAATAAAATTAAAAATATGGATTCTGATAATTCAGATAAAGATATTAAAATTTTAATGAAAAGAATAAAAGACCTTGAAGAAGAATTGGTTTTAGAAAAAAACAAAAAGAAAAAAGATATATATGGCGAATAAAACATGGACAACAATAGCTCCAAATTCTAAAATTAAAATAGCTTGGGAAGATAGACCAGAAAATTACACAAAAGATAATAAAAACAAAATTAGAAATTATTTTGCTCACAAATATGGTGTTGCTAAAAATAATGTAACTATTCAGTTTAAAGCACTTAGAGTTGATGCCAATGGTGACATGGTAGAAATCATGGGTGCTGGTATCGAGAATATCATGGATGCCAATTATCAAAGAGGTCTTATGAAGGAAGTTATCGAAAGAGACGGTAAAGTGGTCAATTTTGACCGTATTATTGCTTTGGATGATAAGGTAAATGCTGAATTAGATGTTGATTTAACCGTATCTCAACATAGACATTGGGCAATTAAATGGATTATGATAGATAATTTCTTGTCATTTGGTGAAAATAACTACGTTCCTTTCAGTAGATTTAAAGGGTTAACAATTGTTAATTCTATTCCAGCTAATCAAGGTGGTAAAACGACATTAACAATTGATGCTATAAAGTTTTTATTACATGGAACAACAACCAAAACCGATAAAAATGAAGAAATATTCAATACATATAGTGGTCGAAAAGATTTAACTGTACGTGGTATGATTAATATCGAAGGTGATGAAATCATCATCGAAAGAAAAATGAAAATTTCAGATAGTAAAGCAGTTACCAATAAAGTTTCATATTATGAAATTCTTCCTGATGGTAGTGAGAAGGGTTTAAGTGGTGAAGACGCTAAAGAAACAACTAAAAAAATAAAAGAAACTATTGGAACTGAAAAGGATTTCGAAATGCTAGTTTTAGCAACTGAAAAAAATCTAGATGATTTAATAGGTTTATCTTCAACTGATTCAGGTAAAATATTAACTAGACTTATTGGTTTAGAAGTACTTGAATTAAAAGAAGCTGCTGTTAGAAAAATGTACAACACATTTGCCAGTAAAAAGAAATCAAATGAATATGATGTAATAACACTTGGTAATGAAATTGAAGAACATAAAGAAAAAATTGAGCAAGCTGATGAATTAGATACCATTCTTAAGAAAAAATTAGAAGATACTAAAATTGAAATAACAAATTTAAATAACGAAAATGATAGATTATTAAATAGTAAAGATAATATTGATGTTACGATATTTGAATTAAACCCATCAAAATTAGATGGTGATATTACAGTTTTAACAGCTAAAGGTGTTGAATTAAAAGGTAAAACAGATGAATTTAATAAACAAATAAATGATATTGGTGTTATTAAATTTGATGAAGATAGATACCATGATTTAACAAAAACCAAAAGTAAAGAAAATACAGATAAAGCCATTAAAGAAGCTGAAATCACAAGACTTAATAAAGTTATTGCTGGATTGGTTGCTGGCGGTATTTGTCAATCATGTAATCGTAAATTAGATGATGTTGATAATTCTGCTCACATCGCAAAACATGAAAAAGATGTCGAAAAACTAAATAACGAGATATTTACTATAAATAAGTCGTTAGAAGCAATTGAAAGCGAATTAATCGGATTAGAAAAAACAATGAAATTAATCGATAGTAAAAATCGATTAGAGTTAGATAGAGACCGAGCTGAAGTAGAAATGGGTTCATTAAGAAATTCAATCATTAGTAAAAAGAATGATTTGAAAAAATACAATCTTAATTTAGAGGCCATAGAAATGAATAAAAAAATAGATATGGAAGTATCTAAGGTAAAAACAGATTTAAACGTTTGTGAGTATTCTAAAAGCGAAACAATAACTAGAATTGAAAGAGTTTCATTAGATTTACAAACTCATCGTACAAATATTGAAACCAAGGCTAAATTGATTGAAACAATCAAAAAAGAAGAAGAGGTTGATAGGATTTATAAAATCTATATTGATTTAGTTGGTAAAAAGGGTATCAGTAAATTAGTTTTACGTTCGGTGTTACCGATAATTAATGCTGAAGTTCAAAGACTTTTAGAGGATGTTGTAGATTTTGATATTGAAATTTTTGTTGATGATAAAAATGACGTACAATTTTTATTGAATAAGGATGGTGTTTCAAAAAGATTAAAATCAGGTAGTGGATTAGAAAAAACAGCAGCAAGTATTGCATTAAGATGTGTTCTAGGTAAAATGTCGACTCTACCAATGCCTAATTTTATAACGTTCGATGAAGTTCTAGGAAAAATAGCTCCAGAAAATATGGAAAATTTAAAGGTGTTGTTTGATAAGGTTAAAGACATGTATGAAATTGTTTTCTTTATCACCCACAATGATGCGGTGAAAGATTGGGGAGATAACTTGTTGACAGTCACTAAACCACAAAATATTTCACAATTTACGATAAAATAATCCTAATTATTGGATTATTTTCGTATATTTGTAGCAGTTAAAAATAAATGAATATGAAGTTTAGAAACTATTGTATAGTGCTCATGGGTTCGGTTAAAGGCTCTATTATTGAAATTGAAAAGATTAGTGAAGGTAAAATTAATTCTCTAAATGCAACTGGTATTGTAATTGCAACCTTTTCATCAGTTTTAGAACCTAATGAAATCAGTGAGTTTTTTAAATCTAATGGGCGAAGTTTTTTAATTTTTGATTTGGACCCAAGTAATTCAGGGTATCATGTAACTAAAAAAGAAGTACATGATGGATTATTTGGTTTTCTTAAAACAATTAATTTAGAAGAAAAAGCGTTAGATTTATTATCTAGCATCGATATAGATGCAAATACAGTCATTCCTGAACCACAGATGGAACCAATAAAAAATGAGTTATCTGTATCAGAAATAAAAGAAATGAATCAAAAAGAAAGGAATAAATTATTCAATGAAATATTGGATAAAGGTTCCGAAAATTTCAGTGAAAATGATAAGAAAATCTTACCATTTTTAGCAAAATAAATGGTCGAAACCCTTGACTTTTAGAGGATTATATCGTATATTTAGTAATATTAACATAACAAAAAAGAAGCAAATGAATTAAACATAAATGAGTCGTAAATACGTAAATTTTGATATGGAAGATAACATATCAAAATATTTTAAAGATGTTAGAAAATCAGTAATCTTAACTCCAGATGAGGAAGTTGAAATTGCTAAGAGAATAAAAAATGGTGATGAGAAAGCAACAGAGATTTTAGTTAAAGCTAATTTAAAATTTGTGATTTCAATCGCAAAAGAATACCAAGGACAAGGATTACCATTATCAGATTTAATCAATGAAGGAAATTATGGACTTATTAAAGCTGCAATGAGGTTTGACCATGAAAGAGGTTTTAGGTTTATTTCTTATGCTGTATGGTGGGTGAGACAATCAATTTTACAAAGTCTTAATGATAATTCAAGAATGGTAAGACTTCCAGCTAATGTTATCAATAAACTATCTTATTTAAACAAAAAAATTGCTGAGTTTGAATTTATTAATGAAAGAGAACCAGTTTATGGTGAAATTTTAGATAAAGACAATGAAGTTATGGATTTGATACATTTCCCTAAATGTGTTTCTTTAAATGAAACGATTAACGAAGAAGGTGATGAATTAATTGAATTAATACCTAATTTAGATTCTGAAGATGATAATAAATTAGAAATTGAAACAAAAATTAAAAGTGAACTTAATAAAACTCTTGAAATATTGAATGATAGAGAAAAAGAAATTATTGAGAGTTATTTTGGAATCAACACAGAATTCGAACCGATGACATTAGAAGCCATAGGTGAGAAATATGATTTAACCAAAGAAAGAATTAGACAAATTAAAGAAAAGGCTATTAGAAAATTAAGACACAATTCATCAGAATTGTTCAGTTTAATGTGCGAATAAAAGAATGGGCCATATGGCCCATTTTTGTATTATACAATATTTATTTATATGAAGATAAAATTTAGACATATCATGTTATTCATGGCAATTGCACTAGCTGGATGCGGTGCATATTTCTCAGTTTGGGGACTTAGCCAGTTATTTGCAGGTGCCAGTCTTGCTGTTATTATTATGGCATCAATACTAGAATTAGGAAAATTAATCGTAACAACAGCTTTACACACTTATTGGTATAAATTAGCTAAAGCACTTAAGATTTACTTAACAATAAGTGTTGTTATATTAATGTTAATAACGTCTGTAGGTATCTACGGTTTCTTATCAAATGCTTATCAAAAAACAGCAAATAAATTAGAAATTCATGAAGGTGAATTAGGTGTTTTAACAGCTAAAAAATCAGTTTTTGAAAAATCAATTGCCGATAACCAAAAAATTATTGATAGCAAAACTAAACGTTTTGACCAATTAAGTGGTTTAAGAACTACTCAAGAAGGTCGTATGGATGGGTCTAACACCAATAGAGATAGAAACACCGTTAGAGGTGATATTGCTTCAGCTAATAGTGAGATACAAAGATTATCAACTGAAATTGATGGGTTAAATGCTAAAAATGCCATTTTATCAGATTCAATTGGAAAATACAATGTTAAATCTTTAGAATTAAAAAGTGGTAGTGATGTTGCTGGTGAAGTTGGACCATTAAAATTTGTCGCTGGATTAACTGGAATGTCAATGGATAGAATTGTTAATTATTTAATTTTATTATTAATTTTTGTTTTTGACCCTTTAGCAATAGCTTTAGTCTTAGCAACAAATAGAGTTTTTGAATTAGAAGGTGCTGAAATGCCATTGGAACCTAAAATTGAATTAGCTGTAAATGATGCTGTAAATGATGCTGTAAATGATGCTGTAAATGATGCTGTAAATGATGCTGTAAATGATGCTGATGAAATAATTCATGAAGTTGAGGAACCTGAAATAGTTGAGGAACCTGAAATAATTCAGGAACCAGAAATTCTTGAAGAAATTATTCCAGAACCAGAAGTAATTCCAGTTCCAGCACCAAAATCTAATAAAATACAATTAGAAGATATCAAAGAAAGAAATAGACCATTTTCTGTACCAGTACCTAACCCAAAAGGAAATAATAATATTGAACGAATTGGGAGTAACAAGGTGATTAAAGATGGTGATAATAACAAGTTTTATTTTAAACGAGGCCAATAATGATAATTTATGATTCATATCCATTACCTAATAAAAATTATCACAGTGTAGAAAGTATTAAAAAACAAATAGTACTTGGCAACACATCTAATCATGATATGCGTCATGTAAAAGGATGGTTAAATAGATATAATGGGAATTACAAAAAAACAGCTGCATTCACTATAGATGCGGCTGGTTTGGTTTATAGACATTTTGACCCTAAATTCCAATCTAATTATTTTGATGATTTAGAACAAGATAGCAAATCAATAGTTATTTTATTGGAAAATGAAGGTTGGTTAACTAAAAATGATGAACAAAACACGTTTATTTCTTGTTTAGGTTATATTTATAATGAAGAAAACGTTATTGAAAAAAAATGGCGTGGTTATTCACATTGGAGTAAATATTCAGACACTCAAATAGAATCAGCCATTAATTTAGTTAAAACATTATGTGATGAATTTTACATACCTTTAACTGCAATGACACATAATACTAAAATTGACGATGCTGGTGATTATCATGGAATTCTTTATAAAGGAAATCTTAAGAAATATTATACAGATGTAACACCAGCATTTAATTTTGAAGAATTTACAAATAATATAAACCAAAGATAAATAAAATGAAAGAATCAATTAACGAACATGATATGACCAAAAAAATGATGAGTATCATGAGAGGTGGTTATAAACCATTATTAAATGAATTTATTAATGCACCAAATTTAACCCAAGAACCAACAGATTCACCTAGTGTTGAAAAACAGCAAGAACCACAAAAAGATTCAAATGATATTGATGACGATAAAGATACAATTACCCTTACAAATGGGGACCCAGTATTCAATGATGAATTAAAAAAATTACAAAGTCTTGATACCAATGTGACAATAGATAAATTTAAAATTTATCCACAAGATAATAATGTTGTTATTGAAGGTACATTTTTACGTGGAAAAGATGCTAATTCAGGTATCAATTTTATAATGGATTTAAGAGCTGGCGAAATTCAAATTCCACAAGCTAATATTGAGCTTAACGATAATGTTAGTGAAGTATTAAAAAAATTAAAAGGTCAATATGCTAATTTCTGTGAAGAATGGAATGAGAAATTACCTAAAGAATATAATTCAAATACTAATTATGGTAACACTACCCAAAGCGTCTAGTTTCGATATTAAAACATGGTTAATCCTAATATTAGGTGGTGCTTTAATAGTTTCATTCTTTTTTGGTCAAGGTAGTAACATTGACAAACATAAAGATGAATTAAAAAAATTACATAAAGAAAATGCTTTATTATTAAATAGAGTTGATAGTCTTAAACAAGAAAATTCTAAATTAGATTTGGTTTTATTAGAAATTGATTCTAAATTGGATGAAAACAATAAAAGAATTGATAATTCAATTTCAATTCTTAATGAATTAAAAAAGAAAAAAAATGAAATACCTAATTACGTTAATGCTTTGTCTGCTGATGGTACAGCCAATGCTATCTCAGGATACCTTGAAACAAGAACCGAGAGTAACAACAACCGTTAATTCTAAAGGTGAAACTTTAATTCAAATGAAATTACCTGATGCAAAAATTCTTTTGAATGATGTGTTAGAAAAAAAAATATGTGATAGTTTAGTTTTAGAATATGAATTACTAGATAAAAAAAGAGTAACATCATATAATATTTTAGAAGATAAAGTTAGTGTAACCGAAAAGAAATTGTCGAATGCTGAATTAGCAGCTGTTGATTTAAACACGGTGATAAAAAACAAAGACATAGAAGTATTAAAATTAAATGATACTATTCGTGCTCAATCAAACGAAATTTTCAAACAAAAAACACTTAAAATTTTTGGATTCTCAATGGCCGTAATTTTACCAATAACCGCAATTTTAATTATCTCAAAATAATTAGTATAAGAACATATTAATTATTATCAAAATAAAGCCCTATATAGGGTTTTTTTTGTTTTAGTTAATATATTTATAATAAAACAATAAAGATGTCAGAAATCAATAAACAAATTAATGAAGAAGCTAGTAAATCAGATATTTCGAAAGAAGTTAAGGTTTATATGGGAACTGATGAGTTTAAAGCTAAAATTGAAAAAATAGTTAAAGACCGTCTTAAAAATGATAAAGAATTAGAGGACAAAGTTGTTGAAATAACAAGAAATGTTTTAACTCAATTATACAAAACTCTATGGTTGAAAAAAGCCGTTTGGAGAAATAACTTAACAAATAAAGCCAACTAAAATGAGAAAAGTTAAAATTACTAAAGAACAATACGATAGAATATTCAATAATGGATTAATTAAAGAATCTGCAGAACCTAAAAAAGAAGAAAAACCTTCTTATGGTTCTAATGACCCTATGGAAAAAGAAACAAAAGAATTAATTAGTTATTTTTATAGAAAATCAGCTGATTTATCACCATTCTGGGAAGACCATGGTGTTTCTTATGAAGATATATGTAAAGCATTAAAAGATAAAAACCTTATTGTTAGAAAAGGTGATAAATATATGATTGCTAAAGGTCTAGGTTCAAAAGAAGCTGCTTTAGAAGCCATCGAAAAAGAATTGCGTTTATTAGCTAAAATGCCAGAAAAAGAAGTTGAGGAAGTTGAAGAGGATTATCCTGCTGGTGCTCAACATCACCCAAATGCACCATATAATCAAGAAGATAACGAAGAAGTTGTTGAAAATCATACAGATTATGATTTATTTGTTTATAATGATGATGTTGCTATTTTCAGAGAATTAAGAACAAATAATTTCTATGTTATGGACTTAGAAAATAATTTTGTTGACCATGAAGGACCAAAATTAGAAGACCAAGATTTTGTTGTTTTCTTAAATAACAACGAAGCTGAATTAAACAATATGTTAATTCCACTTAATGGTGAATTGATTGAAGAATTAAGTCAAATGTATAATTTAAATTCTTTCTTCATGAAAAAACTTGAACAAATTAAAGCTATCATGAGTGGTATTA
>JAULBY010026883.1:0-16819 GCA_032358315.1 Ophiocytium majus | reverse complement strand
TAACACAACAGCAAAGGCTTACTTGTCGGTGGCGCCAGGAGGTGGGCGCGGGTGCGGCAAGGCCAACAAACGCTCACCGGCGGTCACCGCTCAACTTCAACCTATGTATCAGGTACTACAGTAGTAGTACTACAGTAGTACTACAGCGGAGTTTAATAAAAGTACTACAGTAGTACTTCAAAAGTATACTGTTGCACTATGCAGCCCGTGCGGCGTCGCCGATGATGTGCCAGCAGCCTGCCGCTACTTGCCAGCTGCCTGAGTTCTCACCGAATCATCTGAGTTACTTGCTGACTAACCTGAGTTACTCAGTGAGTTACTCAAATTACTATGTGAGTTGCGGGCTGGTGCCTCACACCAAACTTGAAGGCTGCTCAGCGTCCAGGCGCCACAGGCACACACCGCAAGGTCTGAACGGGCGTGCGAATGACATGACAAGAGCACACAACAAGTAGACAGCAGGCATGACACAGCCATATGCACGCCAAGGCATGGCGCCGCCCCATGCATTGATGTGCGCCGCAGCAGCCACCACCACTGGACCACAACGAGAGGCGGGCGGGGGCGCTCGAGTGGGCAGGCCGGCCCGCCCTAGGATATACCGTCGTCTGAAGTCCCGACCTGATGCCGCCTGGGGGGGGGGGGCACAGGTGCACCCATGGGCACATGTGCACTTTGCTTGGGCACGCATCCACAGCAGCACGGGCCGCACGCCTCAGATCCATGCATGAAGACATGCGCCCCTGCCGCCCGCATGGCACAGCTACTAGTAGTACTAGTGGCACTGCGCTGATGTGCGACGTGTCCGAAATTCCAGGGCTGTCACCTGGTGGTATGGGCACAGGTGGTGGGCACATGTGCATTTGGCTTGGGCAGCCATGCATGAGGTAGGGACTCCAGACGGCGGTATATCATATGGCGGGCTGGCCTGCCCACTCGGACGCCCGGTCGCCTCTCGTTGTGGTCCGTTGGTGGTGGCTGCTCCGGCGGTGGTGGCTCCCCAGTGTGTGGTGTGTGCGCAAAGTTGCCAGCAGCCATGCATGTGAAGTGACATCCATGTAATGTGTAGTGACATTTACGCGTCGCCATGCATGGAGGCATGTGCCGCTGCCACCCGCATGGCAGCAGCTACAGGAGCTGCGCTGCTGCTGCCACTTGATACGCTTAACATGCACCGTGCAACACCACTGCGCTGCCCCATGGCTGCTGCCTTTGCTGGCGCTGGAACCGCTGGAGCACATGCAAGTGACACTGCCTTCGTTTTTTATAGTTAGCGGGGCTGCAGCCACTGTGCCATGGCTCCCAAAACCACTGACCACTGCTGAGCGGCTGAACGTGACGGCAGCAGCGGCCCTGCTTTCCCTGCACCTACCCGCTTGCTGCACTTGCTGTGCTTGGCAGCGCGCCTGCTCTTATGAGCATGTCAGCACAGCGTGGCATCTGGCCCCAACGCCCGCCACACTCGCCAGCTTGCATTGCACCCGTGGGTGCCAGCACACACACCACGCGCCTTGCCGGTGCCAGCTGCTACAAGCACCTACGGCCGCGCGCGAGCCCATGTTGCCCATGCATCTTTCAGGCACCTACTTTGAAGTACCTCAGAAGTATTTCTAACACTCAGGCGCCTGAAAGTGCCTGGACGGTCATGGCTGCCGGCATGTTGCACTGAGATGCCCCCCCCCCCCCGCGGTGCGCATGAGTTATGACGCTACTTGAGGTCGGTGCGCTGTTCGACGTGCGGCAGGAACTTCCCGTCAAAGGTTATGACGACACGGTCCTCGCCGTGGCGCCCCTTCTTCTTGTCGACCGTGCAGCTGAAGTCGATGGCGCTCATGATGCCGTCGCCAAATTTCTCTGCTCAGCAGACGGCGGTGGGGCGGAACGTGAGCGATGTACGGTGTGCACTTTGAGGCATACTTCATCACACTGGTGCACATTTTTCTTTCTACGGATGTGTGTACACGCCGTGGTAATGTGTTTATATGCCGATAACGACATGTTGACATGCAGTTGAAGGCGGTGGCGTACTACGTAGTACATACACCCTCAAGTACATGTGCTCTTATTAAACTCCGCTTAGGGCGCACAGGGCCCTTTGCACACGGTGCGTGTGACCCGAAAATCAGACAGGTAGCGAAAAAGCTGGCAGTGCTTGGTACTTTAAGGGAAGCCTGGCATACTGCCAGAGCACTGCTCTAATGTGTGCATATGTCCTACTACTACTGGTAGTAGTATATGACATGTGCGCATACATTTGGCTACAAACCAACGTATTGGGGCGGTTCAAATATCTCACAGTTCAAGAAGTTGTTCTTACTAACGACATTCTCTTTCTTCATCACAAGCTGATGGTGTGCCAGTGCATGGGCACCATGTACATGCATTCTAACGAATAAAACGGCCTGATGCAAAAAAAGAAGGAATTTTGCTGTTCAAAAATTGGGAGCAACGTATTCTGCAATTGGTTGCCATGGTAGTATAATTTCAAAACAGATTCGGTCCGACACACCCCTCCAGTCATGACTTTTTCTTTGATAGTTTTTCTCACTTGCCATTGATGGACTGCCTCCAGCTGGGACATCTCATTTTTACCAGTACAAGTCGTACATATATGTATACTTAATGAAGTATGTACACTGTACCAATATATGGGTGCCATGTGTGCACTTGCCATTATGATCTGCTTGGGGTGCCTCGCCATTTGTTGCAGACGGCCTACGTGTTCACCACACTGCTGGTGGCCACCGCTGTATGGGCGCCACGTGTTCATGGCAATACACTTGAATGGCTGGCCGAAGACTACAGTGAGTATTAGGGAGAAAATGTGAGCATGAAGCATTCTGGAACTGGTTTAGAAATGGTGTAAGAGTCCAAGGCAATTTTTTTTGAACTCGCCGTTCAATGAGTATTTGGTTTGGCAAATCCTTGCACTTGCCATTGATGAGACATGGCACCACCCATGCCGCACACGGCTTGCGCCACGAGCAATACAGTATGCCACGACAGTGTTTTATGCTGTTGACGCCATACTGCACCATGCCTGCCAGTGTGCCCATAGAGGGCGAGCAAAATCATCTAATTAAAAAACACACTGTGTTATCCTTCCACTTGCCGTTAATGATCTGCTTGAGTGCCTCGCCATAGTGGCACACGGCCTCCTCCAGGCGGTACACCAGCGGCTCCTGCTGAATCTGCGGGTCAAAACTGAAAAAGAGAGGGGAAAAAAGAAAAAAGAAAAAAAGGGGGGGGAGGTGTGTGAAGGAAAGGGTGTACAAAAAGCGGCTCCTGCTGAATCTGCACGTCAAAGCTGGAAAACAACAAACGAAAAAAGAAGAAGAAAAATTCGGGTGTGGTCATGTGTCAGCGCAAATTGTGGTGTATTTATTTCTTTGCGCAACAACGCTACTTCCGAAGTACATACTGCCTACCCTAAAGTACGTACTTCAAGTAGTACTGGTGCACGGTGTATATGCCGAATAAACAACAGCGGGCACTGCTGGATGCTGCGGGTCAAAGCTGGAAAAAAAAGGGGGGCATCACGGCGAAGGATATCACAGCAAAGGCTGTGCAGGTTTTTGCGCACGCGACACAGTGCGTGGGCAGCACCTGCCACTTGCCGTGGAACAGCAGCGGCGGTGCTGCACGCGCACGCAGGCTGGAGTCAGAGTCGCCTAAACAAAGCTGAGCAGGAAAAAAAAATGGGTGTGAAAAAAAAGTGTACAAAACAGGTGTAGGCACGGCGTGGCAGGCACTTCATACGCTTTGCACATTACGGCGTGGGTCAGAAGTATTGCACTTCGCGAAAACGCTATACACTACCTCCGTACTACAAATAGTACTTGAAGTAGTACTTGAAGTACGGTGAATATGCCGTATGAACGCCAGCGGCGCCTGCTGGGTCTGCGGGTCAAAGCTGAAAAAAAAATAGGCAAAAAAATCGGCTGAAAAAAAATAAAAAAGGCAAAAATACCGGGTGCAGTCGTGGGTCACGGTGCAGCAGATACATCATACGCTGTGCAAAGTATTGCGTACTATTCGCACGAAGACGCTGCATACTGCGAAGTACTTGTTGCACGGTGAAAAAATTTGGAAAAAAACCACGAAAATTATAGGCCGCGATCTTATCGTTTCAATCAAAATGTTTGAGCCCTTATTTTTCTAGAAATGGGAAAATATATAAAATTGTACATGCCGTAAAAAGGTGTCATCTGCACCTCCGAGTAAAGCGGAAAACCTAAAAGGCGGCCAAGCCCAGATACTGCCGTGGCTGGGGCAAAATGCCAGGCCGAAGCCTGTGGGGTGATTTGTCCACCTGGTGAAAAGGCACCAGACAGCCCCCACACCTACACGCGCTCGTCAGTGTCCTTGAGGGCTAGGGATGATTCAGAATACAACCACCGAAGTGGGTAAACGCAAAAAATCATCGCCAACAAAAAAAGAAGAATCGCACCAGTCCGATACACTCAGCTGCTGACCAGCAGGTGTAACAAAAAAAACACCTGGTGCCTGTTGCAAATTGCGCATCGGGCAGCGCTGCATGTCCGGCAGGCCGTGCATCGATATCTGGTTTCCTACAACTTGTGTCACTGTCCATTATCACTACCTTTATGAACCAACTACACTGTCGGTAATGTAACTGTAGTACATGTATGCAGTCCTGTACTTGGTTGCTATTCGGCATTCACGCCTTCACCCGTGCCTGGGGCACCGCTGCATGTTCCTCAGGCCCTGCTTCGACATTTGATTTATTAACACTTTCGTAACCACAATACTACCTCGAGGTATTTTAACATGGTTACACCAAGTACTACATCATCACTCTCACTGGCTTATTGGCATGCACACGCTCACCTGCGCATGGGGCAGCGCTGCACGTCCTTAAGGTCCTGCGTGGATGTCTCGTTCACAATCACCACAGGCATTACTACTCATTATCACTACTACAGCGTAGTACTACACTACGTAGTACTTCGAAGTACATCAATAACTTACCACTAGCGCAGTACTTCAAATTAGCTTTGCTGTTGTGTGGTGTCCAACGCTCACCTGCGCATGGGGCAGCGCTGCATGTGCTTAAGGTCCTGCGTGGATATCTTGGGCAGCAGCACGGACAGCTTGGCCGCCCTGCACCCCACGGCAGCGCGCCAAGCCAAACCAGTTCAACACGGAGCAACATGAGAAGTGTGTCTGCTTACTTCAAATTTCTACTACAACTTGGACGGCTTGGCCGCCCTGCACGCGCAGTCGCAGCACGCCAAGCCAGTCTCACACAGAGCAACCGAGGTGAGCGCTGCACACACTTTCCGGCACACGCTGCACGGGGTCAACCGCGACGCGAGGGGGGCTGCAGCCCCTTGTCTCAACTTCCAAACTTCAATTTTCTAACTTCAACTTGCGTGCTCCAAAGTGTATACTTCAACTTGGACGGCTTGGCCGCCCCTGCACGCGCGGTCGCAGCGCGCAAAGCCAAGCCAGTTCCACACAGGGCAACGGGGCCCGAGGTGTGGTGAGGACTGCACAAGCTGTCACAACAAGCAAAAAGTAAATTAGGCACGAGGGGCTGCGGTCCACTCGTGACTTCTTCAACTTGCTTACTTCAAGTTCTACTTCAACTTGGACGGCTTGGCTGCCCTGCACACGCAGTCGCAGCGCGCCAAGCCAGTGTACCACAGGGCAACCGAGGTGAGCACCGCACACCGCGCTGCTTGTCTCCAACCTTGGTAACGTCAAGTTGCATACTTCAAGTTGTTACTTGAATTTGCCTGGTGCAACCTGTGATGTGAGCACTGCACACGCTGCGCGCCGTCAACTGTGATGCGAGGGGGGCTGCAGCCCCTGTCTCCACATGTGCGACTTCACTTCACTTCAACTTGCCTAGTTCAACTTTTTACTTAACGTGGACGGCTGACCTGCACACGCAGTCGCATCCAAGCCAAGCTAGTCCACCACAGGGCACAACATGGCACGACGTGGGCGCCGCACACGCGCTGCCTGTCTCCAATCTTGGAAACTACAAGTCAGTACAGTACTTCAACTTGCCAAGTTCAACAACTTGGTTATTTGGACCGCTTGGCAGAGCGTGTGTGCACGCATGTGGCGGCGCGCGACAGGCAGTGCTTGCTTACTTCAACATGCTTAGTTCAACTTGCTAACTTCAACTGGCTTGCTTACTTCAACATGCTTGGTTCAACTTGCTCACTTCAACTGGCTTGGTTCAACGCTGCTTCTCTCCAACCTTGGTAACTTCAAGTTGTTCCTCAAAAGCCAGCTTTCTTCAATGTGTTTGATTCAACTTGCTTACTTCAACTTGCTTAGTGCAGCCTGTCTATTCCCGCTTCGCGCAAATGTGTCTCAAGGTGAGCACTGCACGGCTGCACGGCGCGCATGCCTGATGATACCGGTGGTGCAGTAGACATCAGGAGAGAGAGAAAAAAAACAAAGGCAGGCATGGATAGTACCTCAAAAAGTATTATACTTCATGTACATGCAAGTACTTCGTATATAAGAGTATGTAGCAATGAGCAGGCGGTTGCTACCAAAACACGTACAAAAACGCACAAAGTCGCGTGTAGGGTGTGGGCCACTGGTTCTGACCCAGTGGATAGATCACCACACAGGCTTCGGCCTGGCTTTCTGCCCCAGCCACGGGAGTACCTGGGCTCAGTCACCTTTTTGGTTTCTTTCACAAAGTCCGCTGTCAAAACCGAGCCACAAGTGTACTCTACATCAGTGAAGTTGAAGTTGCTCACGAGCTACGTCACAGAGCCCTGAAGTGGATTGTCGCCCACTTCAAGTACTTCATGCATGAACTTCAACCGTTCATGTGCCGGGTTTTTTGAGCTGCCACCCGCTGCGGAGCAGCACCTGCGCCACGCACCGCACATGTTCCACAAGCTGCTTCAATTGTTGAAGTTGCTGTTGATCTACTTCACACTTGAAATCGTGCCGCTCACGTGTCGGGCTTGAGCTGCGCCGGGTTAGCAGCAGCATGCGCTGCTATTGTTCATATCTGAAGTTGAATATAACCTGCTTCACATTTGAAGTTGTGGCACTCTTGTGTCGGGCTTGAGCTATGCTAGTTGAGCACAGTGTTCCACAAGCTACTTCACAGTTGAAGTTGCTCGTGAATCTGCTTCACTTTTGAAGTCGTGCCGCTCACGTGTCGGGCTTGAGCTGCGCCGGGTTAGCAGCAGCATGCACTGCTAGGTTCATACTTGAAGTTGAATATAACCTGCGTCACATTTGAAGTGGTGCCGCTCATGGGTCGGGCTTGTGCTACGCCTGGTTAAGCACAGTGTTCCACAAGCTACTTCATAGTTGAAGTTGCTCTTGTTCTAGTTCACATTTGAAGTCGTGCCGCTCACGTGCTGGGTTTTTGAGCTGCCACACTCTGCGCAGCAGCACCTGCGCCGCGCACGGTTGAAGTTGCCTGTGAAACACTTCACGCTTGAAGTTGTGGTACTCACGTGTCGGGCTTGAGCTGCGCCTGGTTGAGCATAGTGTTCCACAAGTTACTTCACAGTTGAAGTTGCTCTTGTTCTACTTCACATTTGAAGTTTTGACACTCACGTGTCGGGCTTGAGCTGCGCCTGGTTGAGCAGCAGCTGCGCTGCGTACGTGTTGGTAACGCCCAGCCCTTTGGCGATGGCGTCGTAGCTGTGTCCGCTCGCCTCCTTCGCAAACTGCAGCCTGCACAGAGCCAGAGTTGAAGTTGGAATTGAAGTTGAAAATTGGGTTGAAGTGTAACTGAAGTTTGCAAAATTGCACCCTCTGCGGTGTCGTAGTGTGCCTGCTCACCTCCTGCGCAAACCGCAGCCTGCAAACAGCCAGTATTGAAGTTGGTGATGAAGTTGGATATTGAGATTGAAGTTGACAGTTTGCAGACTGCATCCTGCAACGAGCAAGAATTGAAGTTGGTGTTGAACTCGTACGTTTTCATAGTGACAGAGGCGTGAGGGCATGCGCCAACTTTTGAAGTTGACTAGGAAGGTCCAGGTGACACGTGTACCCGTCCATGCGTGAATTCATGAATGAATTAATGCGCCGATGCATTATTGAATGAACAACGGCGTGTGAACAACGCAGTGGGCCTCGAGGGGGCGTGCGCATCCATTTCACAATGGGGCAGGCTGCAGATGCACAGCAGCACACTCTTGCAGGTGCACCTGGCGCTGCTGCCGTGCCGCTTGGACAGACATAACTTCAAGTACTTGAAGTATTTGTAGCCAGTGTAGTCGCTGCACTAGCTAGGCGTACATTGGAGCGTGTCATGCTGAGCGTCGTGACGGTATCAGCCAGCAACAGGGCACAGCATGCTTTAACATGATTTTTCCAGTTGTGCACGCCATGTGCACAGTGCTTGCTCTCCGCGCCCGAAGCGGACTTCAATACAAGTACTTCTAGTATAGTGTACATATTATCTGACACGAGGGATGACAGTGGGTTTGCGGTTTGTCTGACAGCGTGCACTCAACACAGTTCAACTTCTACTTCAGTTTCAAGCAACAGCAGCGCACTAGCAGGCGCACCAGCTGCTGCTGCTGCTGCTGCGCCGCCAGAAAACACAGAACTTCAAGGGCACCCTACCCGGTCACAACCGCTCCACCACGCGTGCAACTTCAACTTCAACTTCAATGCCCACTTCAAATTCAACTCCTGTGGGTGAAGATCCGCAAGAAGCAGCAGCAGCTCAGGGACTTGGTCGCCACCGGGTTCTTGCATTCATCTTATTTTCATCAACGCTACAGGTCGGTGCGCACATGACGCCGTTTTTTCTGAATTAATGCATATTGGAAATCTCAAGTACTTGAAGTTTGCATGTTCCCACCTTCGCACCAGCGCCGCCTTCTCCTCGGGTGGAAGGTGCAGCATGCTCATGCACCGGACCGCGCCTGCACTCGCACACATGAATTTGAAGTACAATTTGGAATTGATGCTAAATTTGAATTTGAAGTTGCACTCGGTGTTGGGCGCGCACCGTTGTGGTGAGCACAGTCGCGGCGCGGTTGAGCAATGCTGGCTCGCTCGCACGCCATACTTTCTAGGTGACACAACAAAAGAGCAGGTCGCAACTACCACTCCGTGCACTGGGTAACTGTCACAGGTACTGCGGCGGCGGCCGTGTTGTCGCTGTGGTGATGCAGGAGCGGTGGTGGTGGTGGTGCTGCCGCTGCTGCTCCTGCTGGTGCTGGGTGGCGGCACATGCGGGGTGCCTGCTGCTGGTGGTGGTGCCGTGTTGTGCTGAAATCTGCTGAATGGCTGCTGCTGCTGCTGTTGAGCACTGCTGCTGCCATGCTGCTGCTGAGCACAGCTGCGCCGCCACTGCTGAGCAGCTGCCGAGCAGCCCTGCAACCAATTTCCACTGCCTGCCAGCCGCTGAGGGCCTGCCTTCTTGCGGTACTTCTTGTTCTAGGCTGTGCATAGCTGTGTAAGTATATCTATAGGGGGTCGCGCGTGGCCATTGCTTCGTGCTGTCTTGCATGAGCTGGGCTGCTGATGTTTAGCGCGCCACAAAATGCAAAAAAAGGCATCCTGCTGTCAAAGTTCAACACCCTCGGAAGGGTGCCTGTTTGGGTCATGCTGGCTTCTGCTGCTGCTGCCGCCGCTGCTGCCGCCGCCGCTGCTGCTGCCGCAGCCTGCTATGCATGCTGGTGCTGGCCATGGTGCTGATGGGTCCCGGCCTCTCCTGCTGCCGCAACAGCACACCACCCCGCCGCCCTGATCATGAACAGAATCTTTGGCACTGGCACTGGGGAACGAGGACGCTCACCTGGTGCAAGGGGCCTGCTCGCGCACGCTGCCTTCGCCACTGCCCGCATCATGGCTGCTGCTGCCCGTGGGTGGTTTGCAAGGGTGTGCGCGTGCGTCAGCTGGCCAGCGAGAAGGGCCGATCGGCGAGGGCGGGCGGAAGGGCGGAAGTGTTGCGTCGCGGGGCGCGATTTTAAGTGCCCGAAGTGCAGTCGCGGTGCTCAAAGGCTGCTGTGCTCAGCAGCTGCACCGCTCAGCAGCACTGGCACCAGCAGACAGCACTCGTCGTCGCCACCATGGTGCGGCCACCGAGTGTCTATAAACGCACAAAAACACTCATGAGAGGGAGGGACAGCAGCGAGCTGCGCGGGGCATCCCTGCGCTCCCTGCACGTTGTTTCAAAGTCAACTACTGTAGAGTAGGGATGCGACGAAACGTATATGAGCGAGCCATATACGCTGTATACGGTCCGTATATGCGCCCATAGTTCACTTCCATGGGCCAGCTACCAGCACTGAGCACCAGACATCACTCGTACACGCCTGTGCCAAGCTGTTGGTATCACTAGTTTTCTCAGCGTTACCCATGTACGCCGTATATACGGACCGTATACAGCGTATATGGCTCGCTCACATACGTTTCGTCGCAACCCCACTGCTTGCCCTGCTGAGCACTTGTTGACAACACCTGGCACGCCGCAGCGCCCTATGCACAACATGGTGCCGCAGGAGAGCTAAAGGTATACCCACTAATTTCATATTGCATGCGGCATCCACACAGTGAACACGCGCCAGCAAGCACAGCAAGCACAAACCGCACCAAAGCACACACGTTCTGTTGGGGAACACCATGCATTGCATGCATGCCCGCGCACTGCTTCGAGTGCCATGGCTGCAACCAGCTGCAGCAGAGTGAGAGGTACATTTTACGGTGGCGGGAGGGTGGACAGATTTGTCGTGCGCGCAGCGGGAGTATCACGCCTGCAGCGCACACAGCCCTCACCACAGGGTATTCAAAAGGTGAGCTAGCTGGGATTGCCACTGGAACAAGTTGAACTCCGAGTCCTACCATACTGTGACAGTTCCTGGATTCACTCCTGGTATTTCGAAGGTCAGCTGTTAGATGCAACATGCTGTTGAGAAAGTCTGGAGGTGGGCTGGTGGAAAGGCTCAGCAGCTCCATGCTCGCTGTGAGCATGGCTGAATTAAAGGCGTTGCGCACTCAAATCTGTTAAATTACTGCATGGCTCGGCAACAGCAGGCGCCTACGGCACCGCTGGCACGAGCACCTTGCTCCCGGCAATGCTCAGGACAAACAAATGCATTTTGCGCGGCATGAGCACACATTGGGACTGCTAGGTTGTCAAACTTGACAAAAATACAACCCAACCATGCCCCAATTACTGCGATATCCGCGAGCTGACACAGGCACAGGTCGCCTGTAATGTGCCGCACCAAAGAGCATGGAAGTCGCGGCGACAGCGGCATGCGTACCCCATTTCCGCTGCAAAACGGGCAACAGGAAGCCCCTAAAAAACAGTTCCTCTCCCACTGCAGCCCACACCGTCGACAGTGCAAACGCAGCCATATCTTATAGCCCGCTCCAACAAAGAATGGAACAGCACGCACCGTTGGCGCCTCACGCCGCTGCTGCCAGCCCCCCCACGGCCAGTGAGACCCGCCACGCTTCTGCTCCTGTTGTAGCTCCCGAAGCTGCTGCTCGATCTTCTGCCACTGTGGTTGCTGCTGCTGCACAGTCGGGATTGGCAGCAGTGGTACCACCAGCGGCGCCAGCAGCACCTGCATGATGACGGGAGCGCACTGGTACCCGGTCGCCACGACCTGCGGTGTGAAGACCATGCGATCCAACACCCGCACTTGGAACGCAGGTCCGAGCTTCAAGGCCGCCGCCGCGAGTGCCGTGCTGACCAAGAGTGACCTGACCGCCCTGACCAGTGCCCTCGAATTGGCCAACGCGGCAGGTGCACCGCCGTCGCTGACAGAAGCTGATGCTGTCAGCTCGAAACGGCTGGAAGCGCGCCTCGCCGACGCCGCAGTCCAGCCGGTAGTGGCGGTAAGCACACCCCTCCTCGTGTCTATTAACGTGAACGTGGGGGCGGGCGGTGCCGAGGCCTGTACCACCACGCCCAGAGCCGCCAGCAGCAGCAGCAGCATGCGCAGCGGCGCAACCTTGACAAGCTGCACCATGGCCGCGCGGCCTGATGTCACCGCGCACAAACCAGCGACAGTGCTGACTATGTGGCTGGGGTGTGTGCCCGCCTGAAAGCTCGCTCTCTCCCCAGACAGCAACATGGTGGAGGCCCAAGTGCCCCCCCGCCGCTCTCTGTCTGGATGATGTTGCTACATCCTGTCAGCAGCAGCAGCAACAGCCGCGGAACTGAGGAACTGTCCACAATTGTTGCGCACGCAACTTGCACTTGAAAACAGCCGTGAAGGCCACTGTCGTCTGTACCTCAATGGTGGGGTGCTGGGCCCTTTGCGGCAGCGCTGGTCGCGCACAGAGCTGTCAGGTGCCAGATCTGGTCTACAGTAGACGCAGCAAGTGGTCGCCGAAGTTGACCGACCATCGACGCGCCGGATGCGCGCGTTGCGTTCGCAAAATGCACGCTTCTGGTGCACTGGCCGGCTGCCAAAACGGTGAGGCAGGGACTCCAGCCGTCGGTATATTATACTGCGCGGGTCGGCTGGCCCTCTCTGGTCATGACGCTCGGCAAACTGACCGGGTCCTGCGCGCACGCCCTGCTGAGCAGGGCACGCCACCACTGCAGTGTGCACACGCTGACTACACACTCACCCACCCGACAATGGTGCACTCGACCAAGCACACATCGCATCACACGCATACACTGGTGGCAGTGCCATCTTGGGGAAAACCGCGCGTGGCAGGTCCGCCCCCCCCCTGCTGTCAGATCTGGTCTAAACGCAGCGGTGGTCGCCGCACAAGTTGACCGACCATCGACGCGCCGGATGCCCGCGTTGCGTTCACAAGATGCACGCTTCTGGTGCCCTTGGCTGTCCCAAAACAGTGAGCCAGGGACTCCAGTCGGCGGTATATGCTACTGCGGGCCAGCCGGCCCTCTCTGACGCTCCGCACACGCCTCTGGACCTGGATCTGGACAACTGCACGTAAAACGTACCAATACCTCAGCAGGCCTGGTCAACTCATGTCAGCGCCAGCACATGGTGCGTAAACCTCCCTCATGGTGCACCATGGTGACAACGAAACAGGTCTAATGTTGCACCTGTTGCACGTCTGCTCGCAATTGCGCACGCAGTTGTTGAGGCCGCCTTACAGTTTCAGTGCTGGGTGCCTGCTGGCTGTGGCCATTACATTGGTACTGAAGTGGCTGATTGCTCCAATCTTCCAAATCTGAGCTCTCAACAAGCCCTTGTTGCTGTTGCGCCAAGCAGCTGCTCCTGCATGGTGTTGAGGCAGCTGCACGGGAATGGCATACACCAGGCTGCACCTGCGTCCACCGAAGTCGTGCACTGCACGGTACCCTAAACAGACGCACACGGGACCTCTGCAGCATGCGGTACTGCATGGGCTGTGCACAGGCGCTGGCAATGATGTTTGCTCAATGTGCACATGTGCGTGTGCACCATGCTTACATAGTCAGCAAGTTGGTTGTTAGAGCCTAGGCTGACACACCATGGTGCACATGGCTTCGTCGACACATGGTGTGGGCATCTAAGCATACATGCTGCACGTTGACACAGCCTGAGGCATGCATGCCCTTTGCAGTCGCGCACATGCACAGGGCTTTCTGCGCCCCAAGCGGAGGTGAATAGCAGTGCGATTTGGCCAGGGGCTTTGAGCTTTGGTGTAGTACCTAAAATCGAAGGCGTTGGAGTGAAAAGCAGCCGCACCACCTAAGTCAGCGCTGCTGCATGCCACTGCCCGCCACAGCCGCACACTGTGGCATGTGCAGTGAACACGTGTATATACATATGTCCAGCAAGCGCACAGCGCACCACAACTCATGCACTCCTGTTGTTGGGGAACACCACTCTCTGCGCCCATGCCCACGCGCACTGCGCGCTGTCACGGGGAGGATTGGCAGCTCCATGCTCAGTGCAAGCACAGCTGCGCTGCTACGGAAGCCATGGCGCACCCAGTCTCGTCAATTACTTGAAGCGGTGCACCATTTAGCTAAACGGTTCAATACCTCACTGATGTGCCAGTGGGCACCGTGACCTCCCAGTCACCTTTCTGAGGGCCCCACCACAAGTCTCTGAGATAGACCGCCCCCTAGGCATGTTCTCAGGTGAAAATCCCCCCAGTGGTGCACCCGGGTCGCACCTGTGGTGGGCTTTCCACCCAACATGGACCATGCTACATGCCTACAGTTGGTACGTACGTGAAAGTAAATGGCACCCATCTGAGTTTCCTCACCCCTTGTGCTGCACAGGTGCCACACGCTGTGAAGGACACGCTGCTCTTGCGCACAAGGCAATTTGAAGCAAGCATGCTGTTACCTTTTTTTCACATGCTTGCAACCAGCATTGATGAAGCACACAACCACACTGTGGCAGCAATAACAGCAGCAGCAGCCTCCCCCCCCCCCCCCCCCCCCAATCATAGTCAAAGCATCTCATTTACACATGTGGTACCCGCTAATGACGCTCGCGGGGAGCGGGGCATATCAGCCAACGTGCCGCACACTGTTCCGCTTACTCCTATGTTGGCGTCAACCCTTTGCCCTTTGCTGCCGCCGCCGCATTGTCATTTGGCTTGTAAGTGGCCACCAGCACAGGGTTACGCTGGGCCTGCTTTGCTGCTATGCACACAGGGTGTGCGCAACGGCGGCAGAGGGCTTATACATGTGGCACTCTGCAGTGATGCCCAATGGGAATTGGGGGGAAATGGCACCGAGCGAAGCCTGCTTGCCACCACTCGCACATGTTTTCAATACTGGCTTGGCCCACCGGATGAATGTTCACAACACGTGCTTATGGCACCGCTGGCATCCTCAGTGAGCAACTTTACGTTGCTCCAATTTGCGGGAACACGTATGCATTGTGCATGACGTGAGCACATATTGGCACTGCTAGGTTGCCGGTCTTGACAAAAACCCACCCCCACCATGCCCCAAGCCCCACCTCACCCACCTGAGCTGACGCACGTCCGAGTCGCTTGTAATGTGCCGCGCCAAAGAGCATGGAAGTCGCGGCGATGGCGGCACGGGTACCCCACTTCCGCTGCAGAACGGGCAACAGGAAGCCCCCCCCAAAAAGCTCCTCCCCCACTGCATCCCACACCATCGACAGTGCTAGCAAAGCCACCGTGTGGGGCGTATAGCGCTCTGCAACGTACACAGAAAAAACATCTGGCATTGGCGCCTCACGCCGCTGCTGCCAGGCCCGCCACAGCCTGCGCCAGTGAGGCCCGTCACGCTTCTGCTCCTGTTGCTGCTCCCGAAGCTGCTGCTCGATCACCTGACGCTGCTGCTGCTGCTGCTGCTGCTCCGTCGGACCTGGCAGCAGTGGTAGCACCAGCGGCACCAGCAGCATCACCAAACTCCCCAGGACCAGAATTGCCGCCGCTGTCCCGAACATCGCCGTGAGGAACATGAAGGTAGGGGTGCACAGGTACCCTATCGCCATCACCCGCGGTGTGAAGACAATGCCATCCAGCACCCGCACCTGGAACGCAGGCGCGAGCTTGAAGGCCGCCGCCGCCAGTGCCGTGCTGACCAAGAGTGATTTGACTGATGCGACCAGTGGCTTCGAGTTGCGCGGTGCAGCAGGTGCAGGTGCACCGCCGCCGCCGCTGGCAGGACCTGATGCTGGAACCTCGAAAGGGCTGGATCCGAGCCTTGCCGTCGCCGCAGCAGCAGAGCTGTTGGTGGCGATAGGCACGCCCCTGCTCGTGTCAATCAAGGTGGACGTGGGGGCGGGCGGTGCCGAGGCCGAGGCCGCCGCCACTAGCACAGCCGCCAGCAGCAGCAGCAGCAGCAGCGAAACCTTGAGATGCCTAGTCCGCACCATGGTGTTCGCGGCCTGTTGTCGCCGCGCACAACCAGTGCCAGTGCTGCTGTGTGGGGTGGGAGTGTGCTGTTATATGCGCGCACCTCGCTCCTCCCCGGACAGCGGTGGGTTGCTGCACGTCGTGTCCTACGCCGTCGTTGATCAATCATGAGGTCCAACAACTTTGTACAACTGGAAGAAGAAGCACGAACGCAGGAACAGTTCTCCGTTCGCGCTGGAGAACGTTGAGGGAGAAGATCTTTGAGATGCGCAGCAGCTAGCAGCAGCTGCCCGGCACACATGTTGCGGCAGCCCCTTGCTGCCAGGCTGCATGTGCGTTCACCTGAGTCGTGCACGGTACCATGGACCCGACGACACCGGGACATCTACTTCCTGCGCGCACATCAATGTCCACCCCACCCACGGTGTGCTTCGGCCGTGCTTCAAGCTGCCTGCTCGCGTGCACCCTGCCGCTGCACCGCCACGCCGCGCCACCGCCCCCCCAGGTTATATTTCTTCTTTCTCGCTTGGCACTCCGTGGGGGCTGGCTGCCCGCACCTTTTGCCGCACAACTTGAAGACACCACGGGGGCCACCACCACTGGCACCGGAGCGACCACCATAATTGTTAACCGAGCGGCGTGCGGCCGGGGCGTCCGAGGCGTCCGAGTGGGCAGGCCGGCCCGCCATAGGATACACCACCGTTCTGGAGTCCCTACCTCACATCAATGCATTGCATGGTTTTCAAATTTGCACATGCGCATGTGCGTTGCGTTACGGCGCGTGGTACGCTTCACAATTTTCATGTTGGTGTCACTGAGTGGCACTGTGACAGCCTTGTCATGGCAAAAGCACCAGAGATTGTCAATACTGCAGTGCAAACCGGTACCCATACTGGTGGTATCAATTGAAATACTGGTATGACACGTTTTTTCAGTACTAGTACCGGTACTGGTACCGGTATTGACAGGGTTGGAAAAGCACGTGCACCGAAAAGACAACCACTGGCATGTACTTTTATTAAACTCCGCTTAGGGCGCGGAAAGCCCTTTGCACACGGTGCGCATGACCAGAAAAAGGGAT
>JAULBY010026872.1:0-16819 GCA_032358315.1 Ophiocytium majus | reverse complement strand
CGAACCCCCGCACTGCATCCGCCACCCCCCCCCGCATGCTCGCGCTCACGGCCACCGCCACGCGCACCCCCAGCTTATTATCCGCCACACATACGCTTCGCAGGCGGCCGCAGTTGGCGTGCAGCCCGCGGGCCAACGCCTCTCCCCCCGCCGGCCCCAGCGCATTCGACCTCAGGTTCAGGGCAGTGAGGGAAACGGTGGCGGCTAGCGCTTCCGCAAGCGCTGCGCCGCCGCCCGCCCCTAAGTCGTTGAAGGAGAGGTCGAGGGACCGGAGAGTGCGGGCCGCAGGCAGGGCGGCCGCCACGGCGCCGCCCCCCTCCTGCCCCAGCCCACACCCCGCCATGGACAGCGACGTAAGGGATTCAGAGGCGGCGGCTGCGTGTGTGAGCGCCAACGCCCCCGCTGCGCGAATGACGTTCCAGCTCACATCCAGGGACTCCAATGCCGGGGCGAGCGGGACCACCCCCGCCAGGGCCTCGGCCGCCGCCGCCCCCAGTTTGCAGCCCGTCAGGGTGAGTGCGCGAAGGTGCGCGCTGCCCGCCGCGAGGTAGGCAATGTAGCCGGCGTCCGCATCGTGCAGCCGTGCCCCGGTGATCCGCCATTCGGGGGCGGAACCGCTCCAAGCCCACGTCGGCACAGCGGCGCGCAGCGCAGGGGACATACCGGGGGCACGCGTGGCGAAGGCTGCTGCCACGTCTGCCAGCAGGTGCTCCGGCAGTGCTCGTGCAAGATCAGCGGCGGGATGTGCCGCGGGGCGGGCGGCGATGCGGGCGGCCAGCGCCGCCGTTGCCAGCGCGGTTAGAGGGGGGGCGATCAGATGGGAGGGGTGGGGGGGGGGGCGCGCGCGAGGCCAGACTCTGAGTCGTCGAACTCGGGTAGTTTGAAGGAGTACTCGTCGTTGTGCCCGTCTTGGAAGACGCCGCGCTCCCTGCGGCCCGTGTAGTCCATGTAGACCCCGGGTCCGTCACGCGAGCCGAAGCGGAAGCGGCCTGTGTGTGTGTGTGGGGGGGGGGGGGATGGGCACAAAGGCGCACAACATGTACTTCAGTGGTATAGTCCGAAGTACTTCGAAGTATATATATACTACCACATAGTACCACAATATTTACGGGGATGGTGTATGGCATCAAAATAACAAGACGCGTGTATGTAAGCCGTACATGTAAAAACAGTTACATAGCAGTTACGCATGGTATTGCTTACCTGTGTGGGTAGTGTTGTTTAGCCACGTCATGGCCCCCTGCCCATGCTCCCGCCCCATGGCAGTTACAAAGCAGTTGCCATGTCACACAACAGTTAAGTAGTGGTCACATGATAACCACGTGTATGTGAGGTGCCATTTGGCCACGTCATGGTCCCTGCCCCATGCTCCCGCCCCATGGCAAACTCCACGTACACAGGACAGTTACATAGCAGTTACATGGTAACCGTTTAGCCACGTCAATGGTCCCCTCCCCATGCGCCCGCCCCAGGGCAAACTCCCCAAAGTACACATGGCAGTCTCGTAGCAGTTACATGACAGCTAGTACTAGCACTTCAGAAGTGCCTGTATGTGTAGCTCCATTCAACCACGTCATGGTCCCCTCCCCATGCTCCCTCCCCATGGCAAACTCCAGCGTACACACGACAGTTACATAGCAGTTACATGGTAACCACCTGTATGTGTAGCTCCATTCAACCACGCCATGGTCCCCTCCCCATGCTCGCGCCCCGTGGCAAACTGCCCAACGTACACACGACAGTTACAGACTTCTGGAAGTAGCAGTTACATGGTAACCACCTGTGTGGGTAGCACCATTTAGCCATGTCATGTTCCCCTCCCCGTGCTCCCGCCCCATGGCATGGCAAATTCCCCAACGTACACAAGACAGTTACATAGCAGTTACATGATGACCGTTTAGCCAATGGTCCCCTCCCCATGCTCCCGCCCCATGGCAACCTCCCCAATGACACACGGCAGTTAGTAGCAGTTACATGCTAACCACCTGTGTGGGTGGCGCCATTTAGCCAGGTCATCGTCCCCTCCCCATGCTCCCGCCCCATGGCAAATTCCCCCACGTACACACGCCCATCGGGCCATGTCTTTGTGCCGCGCCCGTGCATGAGCCCATTGGACATTTGGCCCTCATAGCGGCGGCCGTCAGGCCAGGCCCAGGTGGCAGTAGGGTGCCGCCGGCTCGTGCTTGGCTTGCCGTCCACAAATGGGCCTTCGCACCTGGGCAAGGGAGGAAGGATGAGGCGGGGGGCAGTGTCTCATGTAGGACAACAGAGGAATTATACACCGTGACCTATCATTTTGTTTATGATGAAAGAAAGTAGTACATTGTTGCCTGCAACTGTTTGTTCGCCAGGTGGCGGTGGGGTGCTGCCGGCTCGTGTTTGGCTTGCCGTCCACAAATCGGCCTTCACACCTGGGCAAGGGGGGAGGGGGTGGTGTTGTGAGGTAGGGGTTTCAGTTGTGCAACAACAGAGGGATAATACACTGTGACCTGTATTTTTTTTAACAATCAAAGGCACAAAAAGCCCAGGTGGCGGTGTGGTGCCGACGGCTGGTGTTCGGCTTGCCGTCCACAAATGGGCCTTCACACCTGGGATGGTGGGGGGCAGATTGGGAGCGGCGGGGGGCATTGGTGCGTCACCTGCGTTGTGTCATCATACTTACTAAAGTGTCAGAGGTACTGGTTTACTCTGATTTACTGTAGGTAGAGTATTTGCCTGCCCCCTATGACAGACCTCAGCTGCACAGCACTGGCGTTACGCTGCTAGCAGTGTTTGCTGGACCACAACATCAATATGGGAGATCCAGCACCACCTGTGGTTTGCTTATGGTAGGCAGGGGCTGTGCGTAGGCAAACTTCGCGAGTTTGGCTGTGCTGCATGGCAGGAGGCATGCTTCGCTTCACTGCTGCTTGTGCATAACACAGTTTTGGGTGAGGTCGTGTGAGTTCTTGGAACCTGTCGTGCTGGCTACACCGTGAGGCACCGCATGCATGTGCAGACAGCACCCTACCTTGCAGTCGAACTTGTGTGGCTGCTTGCACACCCAACCTCAGCACCACCACAGGCTGCCCACCACACACCATCACCGGCACCTCACAGCTCCACCACCACAGACCAACCCTGCGCCACAGGCAAAACTTTCCCCCCCACACACAAGCACAGACAACCATAAACGAACCCTGTGCCACACGCAAAACCCCCCCGTACACACACAAGCACGGCTGCGTCGGCAGGCACGCACCAGCAGCCATCGCCATACCTATCGTATAAGCATGTCTGCTTCACCACTTGAGCACCAGCAGCCATTGCGGTATTCAGCGTAAGAATATTACAAGTATAGTGTCCTATGCTTTGAAGTATGATAAACACGAAATATTTGAATCAGCAGCCACGCACCAGCAGCCATTCCCATACTCCGTGTAGCCCAGCCCCGCCGCGCACCCGCCCAGTACATCCCTAATGGGGATTCCTCATAGTACCCCACATGCACCCCACCATCGTATAATACACCTCTACAGTACTGAAGCACTTCGAGAAATATTTCTTGAAGTACTATATTTGAAATACGAAGTTTAAAGTACAAAGTACGAAGTACTTCTGGAAGGATTTGACACAGCAGCAGCCACCCACCAGCAGCCATTGCCGCACTCCGCGTACCCAGCCCCGTCGCGCACGCGCCCACCACATACCCATAGTACTCCACATACACCCCGCCATCATATAGTATACCTCTACTTGGAAAAGTACTTCTTGAAGTACTAAAACTGAAGTACGAAGTATTTGCATCAGCAGCCACCCACCAGCAGCCATTGCCGTACTCCGCATACCCCAGCCCCGTCGCACACGCCCCCACCACGTCCCCATAGTACTCAACATACACCCCGCCATCGTCACTCCAGCTCATGTACTCCCCCGCGCCACGCCCAAACTCCGTCACGCAGCGCCTTCGCATGGCCCTGGCACGGCTCTGCTGCCGCCGGAATTCGCCCCACCCCGCGGCCTCGGTGTGCGCCGCCGCCGCCGCCGCATCTTGCTCCTCCACGCGGGTGTGACGTTGGTAGCGCTCGCGCATGGTGACGTGGAGGCACTTTGGGTACTCGCGGGCGAAGGAGCTGTTGGCGAGAAGGTCTCCCGCCGTGGCGTCCCACCTGAGGGGGTAGCGTGAAAGCGTGCACGATTCATAGTGATGGGGCAGGGCTAATGACGCATTTTTATACGTTATACTTCAAATAAAGTACCAAGTAATTCTACGGTAGCGCTCGCGCATGGTGACGTGGAGGCACTTGGGGTAGTCACGCGCGAAGGGGCTGTTGGCGAGAAGGTCTCCCGCCGTGGCGCCCCACCTGAGGGTTGTGTGAAATGTGGCATGAATAGTGATGGGTCAGGGCTTATAACGTACTACTAGTAGTTAACGTTATACAAAATACGGCGCATTTCTACGCCCAAAAACGTGGTATACGGTGTGTATGCCGTATACTTCGAAGTCAGTAAGTACACGTAAATACTTTATACGCCTTATTTACATACGTTATACGGCGTACAAGGAAAAGTTTATATGCTCCGACCCATCGCTGTGCATGAACAAGCGTGGGCTGTTGGCGAGTAGGTCTCCTGCAATGGCGTCCCACCTGAGGGGGGTGCGCGAAAACGTTGGATGAGCAAGCCATGTACGCCGTGCACGGAGCGTGCATACAGCATACATGGGCCTAATGTTGTGATAAAGTTAGTGATTGTGACAGCTTGGCGCAGGCGTGTGTGAACCTTTCTCTGGCAGGGTCACTGGCACAGCACAGTAAGCTATTACACATGATTTGACAAGAAAAACACAGCCATACACGTTTTCGTGCAACCCTAGGGACTCCCACCTGAGCGGGGTGCGGTCCATGTGCACTTTGGGGCCGCGCCTGTCCTTCTGTGGCACTAGGGAGGTCCGGAGAGCGCTGCCGCGGGCGCCGGTGGTGCTGTTTAGGGCGGTGGCGGCGCCGCCGCGGCCGGCGCTGCTGGCTACTGCGGAGGCGGTGGTGGCGGAGGCGGCTTCCTCACGGACCCTGGCGAGAAGCCAGCCCAGGCAGGGGTGGCACAGCACGAAGGCCATGACGATGGACCTGTTGCAGGCTGAGAACACCACGGGCCCGCTGTCCCGCAGCGGGTCTGGCTGCCAGCACCTGCCGCACTTGCCCCTGCTGAAGCAGACAGGCGTGCCGTCAGGCCAGCGGTGTTCGTGCCCCCCCGCCGGCGGCTCTGGCAGTTCGTCAGGCCTCTCCATGCGCACATGGCGGGTGATGTAGTGCCAGAAGAAGGGGGGGCGGGCATCCTGGGAGCCGTCATCCACGAGCACCCAGCCCTGAGACGAGGCCTGGGTGCCCGCCAAGTATAGCTCGCTTACAGGCGCCAGCGCCGCTGCTGCTGCAGCAGGAGGGGTGGGGGCTTCTGCAGGTGTTGCGGGGGCTTCTGCAGGTGTTGCGGGGGCTTCAGGGGCGGCAGGGGTACCGTCGGCAGCGGCCTCAGCAGCAGCAAAGGCGGCACCGTTGTCCCTCTTAGGGAGCGTCATGATGCCTGGACTGATGTGTCGTGTCTGTGACAGTTGACCGTCACGTCGCCGTTTCAGTTTGGACACGTCGACTGTTGCAATTGCGGCAACTTCATCTATGCAAAACGGGGCTGGTGCCTCAGCTGGCACCCAGCTGGCAGCACCCAGCTGGCAGCAGCTTGGACCATATGCTCTTGCTGAAACGCGCTCCGTGTGCACGCGGGCGGCTTGCCGTATGATATACCGCTGCCTGGAGTCCTTACCTCACATGCGGCTGGAACGAGCTCGAGACTGCAGCGAAATTTAAAGAGAGCTCTGAGCAGCGCTGCGAACGACTCTACCCTGCACTGCTTGGGGTAGCTGTTCGTCAGGCAGCATACATATATGCACCATGTGTGTGTTATCTGTGCAGATGCGAGGCGCCAGGCGGGCATTGGGTTCCGACAAGAAGTCGCAGGCAGTGGGCACACCACCGTTGCCGCTGCGACAGCACACGCGCACTAACGATGCGGCACCTCACATCCGCTTTCAACAGTGGCCCTCCAGACTAGTAGCACATGTGTGCCGCGATGCTTTCGTAATAAGCTGCGGCACAAAACTGGTGCCGCAGGGCAAGCAACACTACCCAGAGACAGGCGGGGCGAGCGCCACATGCCACAAGCACACTTGGAAGTACAAAAAAGGGGAGTTCTGCTGCCGCCGTCAACGCATGCTTGTGCAGGCACAACACGGGCACACACTTGCTCAGCCCCCCCCTCACACGCACTCACCACGCAACGGCAACGGGCCAGGTGCTATTCATGATGCACACATGCTTGTGTGGACACAAAATTGACACGCACTTGCTCAGCGCTCCCCTCACCCGCATTCACCACGCAACGGCAACGAGCCATGTGCTATTCATGATGCAACTCATGCCGCGGCACACACGGCGCGCCGCCAGCGCCGGCGCGCATAAACGACGCCAAATCAAAACTCGCTGCTCGCGCATGAGTCGAGCTGCGTTCCCCCTCCCCCCTCCCGCCCCCCGCTGCCGCCGCCGCTGCCGCCGCAGGCAGCAGCCCCAGTTCCAACGCGCCACCCGCCAACAGGGCGGTGTCGGCAGGGCTGCTGCAGACGCTGCTGCACTCGCTGGGTGGCGCCGTGACAGCCTCCACTCCACCGCCGCCACCACACCCGCCGCCGCCCTTCCCCCCTGCCTCCAGTGCATCCACATCCATGGCTGCCAGCTCCACAAATTGCACAAGCTCCTCTGGAGTAGCGTTTGCCCCCGCTCTGCTGCCGCCGTGGCGAGCAGCGTTGTTCCCGCGGTGCTGCTTGCTGAGGGCTTTGCTCAGCAGGCCGGCCATGAAAAGGGCCGCGCCGGCGCCGTGCGACGCCGAAAACGGCTTCGGAAACAGCGCAAAGGACAGCAGTAGATTCAGCGCCTTGCGAGAGGCGCTCGTGAGGGTGGAAGTCAACGCCCCGTAGGTTTTGGTCACCGCCGTGGTGCACGTGGCACCGCAGTAGCCCGCGGCGGCGTAGGCTGCTATTGCGCCCATGCCTGCCCACCCGTGGTGCGCGGCGATAAAGTGGACGCCTTCTGACAGGTCGCCGCCCAGGACCGCGCCCGCCGCGAGGTAGGCCGCCGCGCCAGAGTAAGTGAAAAACACCAGCTGCGCTCACACAGCACACGCAGTAGTAGCAAGGGAGGGCACACGCAGTAGCGGCAAAGGAGGAAGGGGTAAGTTCACGCTTGCTTGCGTACATTGCATGGGCAGCTGCCAGAGTAAGTGAAAAACACCAGCTGCGTGTGCTGCGCGCACGCAGCATACCCAGCAGTTACAAGGGGGGTGGGGGTTGGGGGGTGGGGGGAGGTAAGCACTTGCTTATGTGCGCATGGGCTGCTGTCAGAGTAAGTGACAAGCACCACCCGCACACAGCATACGCAGCAGGGCAAAGGAGGAAGGGGTAAGCCCGCGCTTGCGTGCGCGCATTGCACGAGCAGCTGCCAGAGTAAGTGAAAGTCACCAGCTGTGTACACGCAGCACACGCAGCAGTGGCAGGGGGGGTGGGGGGGGGGCGGGGGGGTAAGCCGACGCTACTGTGGCAGTTTACCTCGTGGTGCCTCTGCTGCAAATGGCGCAACTGCCGTGTGACTGTTGTTGAGCTGTGGGCTGTGTGGGTGCAGTCGCCGGTGTGGCGCAGCACAGCTGACTGCTTCAGCTGTTGCACAACTGGATGTGCCATCCCTGCTGCTGCTGCTGCTGCTGCTGTTTCAGGGTTTCATTGCCAGAGGGCGGCCTTCTGGGTCCTACAGCCAACAAACAAACAAAAGTTCGCACCCACTGCTGTGGCTTTCATGGCTTCACTGCCAGAGGGCGCAGCCAGGCATGCTCTGGCGCACGCGCGCCACCATGCTTGCTCTACGTCGGAAATAACCCCGAGCTGAAACCGATGCAACACCATCAGCTTGTGTGTGCACAAGTGAGAGGGGGTTGAAGGGGATTTGGGAGGGGTTGCTGCTGCTTTGCATTTCGGCTTTGGGTTTGGGGGGGGGGGGAGACGACATGCGCTGTGGTGGCTCCTACTGCTGGTGACAGGTCGAGCCCTAGCCTGCTGGTGGCTGAGGCCTGCCCGCTAGCACCACTTGTTGCTCTTGGTTGCCCAGACAACATTGTGCGTTCGTGTGCACAAGCTGCTGGGCATGTGCCATGGCCATGAGCACGCTGGCATGCATGGCATGCATGGCATGGGCTCCTGCACGCCAACAAGCGCAAACAAATACAATTACTAACTACTACCCTACCCTATGACCCCCTCTGGCGTAGCATTGTACCGCGCCAGCAGCAGCTCCGCCAGGTTTGAGTACCAGCACTGCATAAACATCAAGAATAGTGTACTGAACTATTACTATTACTACATCTACTGCTCTACAGTATGCACGCTCGTCACCGCAACAAGCTTCATATTGGTTCCAAGTACTGGTAGGCTTGCTGACTCACCTCCTCTGGTGTTGCATCGTAGCGCGCCAGCAGCAGCTCCGCCAGGTTTGAGTACCAGCAGTCCATGAACACGCACGCCAGCATTATCATCACCCCCTCGGCGCTGAACATGGCGGGCGTCGCGGCGTCCGCCGTCAAAAACAGCGCCAGCCCAAGCACCATCATGCCCACGCTGGCGTACTGCCTAGCAGAGTACTGCTCAGTAGGAGAGCAGGGGGGTTTGGGGGGGGTGGGGGGGGGGGAGGGGGGGGGTCAGGAGGCAGGGTGTCCACAGCTACCTTGTCGGCATGCGCGCAGAGTTTGTATGGAGCCTATGCGGGAAAACAATATACAGCTATTGTTGCTGGCATGCGGGTAGCGGCACGTTGTACAGTCACCGACTTCCGTGAGTCACATTGACTGGTGTGCTGCAGAGTACATGAACATGCCGTGCACACACGCAGGCCCCTGTGCTAGGCGCCAGGCTGGTGCGAGCACACATTGGCACAGCCAACGATTGTGTCCGTACCTTTTTCCCCAAAAATTGTGCTCCCCAGAGCATCATAGGCACCGCCTGCAAGGGGTGAGGAGTTGGCAAAATGAGCGAAGCGGAGCGGGGAGTGAGCACCGGGGAGCGACTGCAAGCACGGGACCGGTGTGTCGATTTACGCCGTGGCGTGAAGACAGCAACGGCGGCACTGGCGGCGGTGGCAGACAGCTTGCCTTCGTGGATTTGAAGAGGGTTTTGGCTGCGTAGTTGAGGTGCGCCACACCTAGGTTTCCGAGCATTAGGACCGCCGCCTGGGGGACACCGGACATAGGGGCAGGGCAACCCAGTGAAGTCAGTGCCGGACAGGCAGCAAAGGCCAGCTAGCGCGCGCTGCCACAGCTTCACTGACAGGCACACTGGCGAAAGATAAAGGCAAGAGAAGTGCTGCACCTGCACCGCACTGCACTGCACACAGCCTCCGGGAGACGCAGCTGAAACTGCAGCAGCAGGCAGGGAGCCCGAACAAATCAGCCACTGCGAAACACACGCAGGATGGCGGTCGGCGCACAATCGGCAGCAAAAGAGGCGACAGGCGCACCAGAACTATCGTGTGGTGCAGGCATGGGCGACGAGAGAGGGGAAAGGGGAGCACCAGCAACTGTGCTCAAGTCCGGCAACTTACCATGGTGAACGCCAGCAGCGCGTAAGCCCGGAGAGGAATGCGCCGCACGTGCGTCTCCCTCAGGTGCAGCCTCTGCAGGTGGGCGTACAGGGCGAACGAGATGGTCTGCAGCAAAGACATGAACACCCCCAGCCTCCTCTTGAACACGTGCACCACGAGGTACTCCTGAAGCATGCCGTACACGAGGTTGCACCCTATGGCGGCGGCGACCACGAGGGTGAACTGCTGCCATGGCCCGAGGTGGGCGATGTTCCAGCCCAACATGCGAAGCCCCGCCTTGTGCTCATGTGAGCTAGTCGTCGGCAGCTTGCCATTGCTGCACATCACAGGCGCGCCGCGCCTGCCTGCTGCTCTCGGGGTGAGCGCCTCTGGCGGGGGGGAGGGCTTTCAAAAAAGGCCTGACGGCTGTGTCAATAAGCGCAACCGAACACGACGCGCCCGCCGACTTTGCGCGCCTTCCGCAGCCGCCGTCGCTTGGGATATGCCTTGCTGTGACTCCAAGGCTCGCGAATAAGCCTGCTGCCGCCCTCTGCGCCTTTGCCCGCGCGCGCCCCCCACAGCACAGCCCGCGCGCCAGCCAATAGAGACGGGACCCGCGACACTCGCCGGGGGTGGGTCGGACCGTCTCAGAACGCCCCCCTTCTTCTGCGGCGTTCGCGTCACGTACGCCAACACTTGCCACAGGAGCTCGCTTGGCTAGCACTGTGGGTGCCTCCGGCTGCGTACTGCCTGGCGAGATGCTCGGGGGCAGGCTGGCGCGGTCGCAGAAAAAGGTCTGCTGCTGTTGTGTGCGCCGCAGCACACACCAAGAAGAAGTTGACCGTGTGTTTATTGCGAGAGCTGGTCCAGCCGTCGCTCCCACTCGAACCTATCGCCGACAGCCTCCTCCCGCCACGTATTCTGCGCAGCTGCCGCCGCCGAGCACGCCCCGCCGAGCCGCGCTGCCACCCAGTGCCTCAGTGAGACTGCGACGTCGATGTGTGCGTCTCGTCTCCTTCGCCTCGAGACCCCCACCGGTGAAAAAAAAAAGGAAAAAATTCATGTCCGTTGTGCGTGTCCACACGTGTGCACACACACGCTCAAATAACACCCGGCAGTGACCACCCGGATGGCGTACGCGCGCGCGCGTGAGCTAATGATTTTTCACAGCAACTGAGAAGGAAAAAGAGACGAGAGAGCAGCCATGCTGCGCGTCGTGGCGGTGCTTGCGGCGGTGGTGGTGGCTGATGGGTTCGTCTCCATGCCTGGGCGCACCCCAGTGCTGGGGGGGTCCCGTCTCGGGTCTCAGCAGCTGTCCCGCCCTGCCACCGCAGGCAGCAGCAGTGGGTGAGTGCACTAGTGCAGCAAAGACAACAGCCAGGCAGCGCGTGCATGTTGTCTGCAGCAGGTGCCAGGCACCGTGGCGCCTGCCTAGCTACTCCATCATGCAGTCTGGTGCTCTTGCTTGGCTGCTGCGCTGCCAACGTGTCAGCCGCGCTGGTGGGGTGGCCAGCTCGAGTCTGCGCTGTTCCCCACAGTGACAGGAGGACTGTTGCAGGCAACACGCACGGAGCCCTGCGCCGCCGTGTTGCACACCACTGCCGCGCGCAGTCTTGCAATTTGCTGCCAGCCTGCTGGCAACCTGGCCACTGGCTATGATTTGACCGCGTGTGTGTGCAATGGCGACTGGTGCGGTGGTGGCAACGGTGTGCCACGCACCAGGCGCGCAAGCTGCGCACGCTGCGGCAGCCGGGCGGCAGCAGTGTGCCAGTGCAGGCGGGGGCACGTTGCACGGTCCTTGCTGCACACTGCTGAACCTTTCAGCCCTGGATATCCCCTCACCTCCTTTGCCCCCATGCACCGCGGTAGCCACTGCCCCCCACCCATGCCAGGTTCAGCCCCTGCCCTTGCAATGCCTCAGAACTGCGTCCCCCCCGCCGGCACACACCTGCCCCGCCGCCACCCCCCCGCCACCACTGCAGCAGCGCCGGCCTGTCCATGCGCGTCATTAACGTGGGCGTGATAGGCGCAGGCCGCATCGGCCTCGTCCACCTGGAGGCCCTGGCCTCGTGCCCCGACGCCCGCCCCGTCATCATCAGCAACCCGACGGTTTCAAAAGCCCAGGAGGCCGCGGCCAAGTTCAATGTGCCCGAGTTCACCGGCAGCGCGGACGACGTCATCAACCACCCGGATGTGGAGGCTGTGTGGATCTGTTCACCCAGCGCGTTTCACGCGGATCAGATCAAGGCGTGCGCGGCCGCGGGCAAGCACGTGTTCTGCGAGAAGCCGATTGCGACGGACATGGCGGAGACGATTGAGGCCATCAATGCGTGCGCGGAGGCGGACGTGAAGCTCATGACGGCGCTGCAGCGCCGGTTTGACCCTAACTTTGCGCGCGTCAAGAAGGCCATTTCTGAGAAGCAGGTGGGTGTGTAACCCGTGTACCACATAAAGGGCCATACAAACTACTTCAAGTACTTGAAGTGTGCTGCAGCGGCGCTTCGACTCCAACATTGTGCGCGTCATGGAGGCCATCTCGGAGAAGCAGGTAGGCGGCGGGCGAGTGTGTATAGCATGACCACATGAAGAGTATATAAAGCACTTGTGTGCTGTAGCGGCGCTGCGACTAGATTTTCCCCCGGAGAAGCAAGTGGGTGCATGCTACAAATGAGTGCGTATAGTATGGACTCGGAAGTACTTTTGTAGTACATGATGTTCGTGCTGTCATGTAATAGTGCACTCGCGGTTACATAGCAAGCACTACTGTTGAAGTTCAGGGTCCACAGTGCTGTCAACATGCCGACAACCAAAACAACCACCACATGCAATGGCATGCAACCCTGCTTAATGCAGTGCGGGTGTTGGTTTACGGCGCTGTATCAAAGGGTTTAACTCACTCCCCTGCCTGGCCTTGCGTGCCATTTATGAAAACTCAATCTAGGAGCGACAAACTCTAGGTCTCCCCACCCGTAGGGGCCCTCACCCTGGGCGGACCCGTGCAAAGGGGTGACCAAAGCAAAGACAGCGCCTACAAAGGCAGTAAATCTCGCACCTACCGAAGCGCGAATTCCATCATAGAGTGTGGTGTGTTCAAGTGTAAGGTGCAGGCACCCTGGCTGCAGCAAACTCACCTGTGTTAGAGCGGTGGCAGGCTGGTGACGCTAGCTAGCGCCAGGTAGTGGATATATGTGTATGTATTTACATTTTCTTACAGAGTCCAAGTGCGTGTGTTTCACATGTACCTCAAGAAGTGAAGAAGAGAAGTGAGAGAAGCAGTGTGTTTTGGTGCGCTGACCCCTTGGCAGGCGCTACAGGTGCTGCACATGACTGTGGTAGCCGTGTGTCACTCGGTCACTCATTGAGCATATATCCTACTTCATAGTACTTCTAGTATAAGTGCTTCAAGTATATACTTCAATTGAAGTGCGTATACTTCAAAAGTACTTGAAGTATACCAGTACTTGTTATAGTACACCGAAGTACATGTGCATGTACTGGGACACACGGTATCACACCCAAATGCATGCATATATATCCTTCTTGAAGCACATGAAAACCCAATCTAGGAGCGATAAACTCTAGGTCTCCTCCCACTAGGTACCGTGTGTATGGAAAATGATCTACGTAAGCGCGATAAACTCTAGGTCTCCTCCCACTAGGTACCGTGTGTACGGAAAATGATCTACGTAAGCGCGATAAATTCTGGGCATCTTCGCCGGTAGGGGCCATCACCCTGGGGTGGCACCCGTGCAAGGAGTGAAGAAAGCAAAGTACATTTCTTGAAGTACCGTCATGTGCCTATTTAGGCCGACCGGACGTAAATAGGAAATGCTTGAATTATAAATCAGCACCCTTCCCTAATTAGGCCGGGCCTTTTTAAATAGGCATCCCCATTGAGGCCGCCCTCACTCATTTTGCGCCTGCATTAGGTGCCCGTGACAGGGCTTCGAGGGCAGCAGTGGCTGCAATGAAATTTTTCGAGCTCCGGCCGCCCACTGCTGCAGCGCCGCACGCTGCAAAGCCCCCACCTGGACCACCATCCGCATCTGCACAGCCAGCAGGGATGGGCTGGCTGCTGTAGACAGCCGCAACTTCGCTTGGCAGCTGCAGAAATGGTTGGTCATGGAGGCCTGGCTAGGGTCGGCTGCGGCAGTTACAGTAGTTGCGCCTTCTTAGCGTCGGTCGGCCGCCCCCTGGATGTCATGCCCACACGTCGCCGGTGTGCGTCCCACCAAAAAGATTTTGGGCCGATTCGGATGCTGCTGTGCACACGCACCACCACCGGGGGGGGGGGCACCACCACGACCACAACGGGAGCCATAGCAGGTCGACAGGCAAGCGGGGCCCCTGGGGCGTCCGAGCGGGCAGGCCCGCCATAGGGTATACGGCCGTCTGGATTCCCTACCTCACATATACCGCCGGCTCTGTGGAATGCATATCATTTTTTGTCTGCAGTTTCAACACGAAAGGGCCCAAGGCGTGGTTAAAAAGCACACGCACGCCTAGGGAAATTTGCGGAGGCACACGCAGGCTTTGCGGAGGCATGGGGCTGCTGTGCAGCACGTTTCCCTATTCATGTCCGACCCCTGCATCTGTATTTTAATTCGCTGTCCTATTACCGTGTCCGACCTATTCTTATTCGGCTCCCTAATACTACGTCCGGTCGGCCTAAGTAGGCACATGACGGTACTTATAAACACACACCTGCTGTATCTGCGCGACCCAGTTCCGTATGGACTGGAAGGACTTCTTGTCCGTGACGTCGTACACCAGCAGGATGCCCTGCGCGCCGCGGAAGTACGAGGTCGTGATGGTGCGGAAGCGCTCCTGACCCGCCGTGTCCCAGATCTGCAGCTTCACACGCTTGCCGTCCAGGTCAATGTTCTTAATCTTGAAGTCGATGCCGATTGTCGTGATGAACGTCTGGCTGAAGTGGTCGCTCGCGTACCGCAGCAGCAGGCACGTCTTGCCCACGCCTGCGCGGGGTCACGCGCACGGTGTAACCTTGGTGAGCCCGGTGCACGCATTAGAGTTGGTGATCTGCCTCGGCAGTGAATCGCAGACACGGTGATGTGGCCCGCTGCATCACAGCGCTGGTGCGCTTGGACGTGCAAATTGGTTGTGACGCTGCAGGTGGAACTAAATTTAAAGTGCGGCGGTGGTGCTACCACTGCAGCACAGCACTTGCAGCGCCTCACGCGCGCACCAGCTCAAGGGTGCAGCAGCATGGCATGCCGTGCCATGCCGCAGTCCCTGGTCACTGTCAAACTCTAACTTAGGCGCACCACACACTTGTGCCACTGCAGTAAATGGTGTACCACAGTGACTCTTGAGGCAGGTCATCAGCGCGTAGCCGCCTACTTCGAAGTACATGGCACCAGGCCTTGCCGGTGCACTTTGCGGTACTTGGGCGGGTGGGTGTATCAGCACAAGCGCGTGCACGCTGGGCAAGTCGCGCCATGTCCCTACCGTGACAAGACCGTTGGTTTGTGGGTGCCGTGCACTTAGGACATGTTGTACCATGGCAGTGCCACTGCCCATGCTTATGGGACTGTACAGAGCAGCCACGTGATGCACTTGGCGCTGCAGGAATCGCCGCCAGCCAGACAGGAAACATGCACCAGCTGTGTGTATGAATTACACAGGCAGCCTGCCCTTTTCGAAATAGCAGCCACACTGCTGGGCATAGTTCATGAGTAGCTGTTGTGCTGACCCGAGCGCGCACACAAAAACAACTGCTGCGGCTCCCGCACTGATGCGCCACTGCTGAGGGTGCGCGCGGGGTATCCGTGCAACCAGCCATGTCACAGCAAAAAAAAAAAAATGCCAGAACTTTACTGGCCACTTGCTGCACCGCAGCGCATACTTCAAGTACCAGAGTGTGGGAGTTGACTTGGCTGTGTGTTCAGCTGAATCACGGACGTGGCACCAAGCACTGCCGAGCTGCAGTGTTTGACGACAGTGTCGAAACAGTGCCACTGAAAAACTTGTTCACCTAAAATGCATGCCCTTCGCTGTCCTGCGCTGTCCCCGTTTGATACGATTGGGCGCCGCAGCAGCACAGTGCGAAGCACGCCCTCGAACTCTGCTAAGTGCAGGGACTGGCTACGAGCCACTCGCGTAACGCCCACATTCGGGGAGCAGCAACATGCGGCAAGCTTGTCTGGCAGCGACTGTAACACCAAATCTGCATTGCATAGGCGCCCGCCCCAAACCCTCCCTCTCCAGACTCACCGCTGTCTCCGATCATGAGCAGCTTGATCTGCATATCAAAGGGGCTCTCATTCCGCGCCATGGCTCCTGAGCAGCCCGCGAGCGCTCAACGGGTGGGTAGCCTGCTGCTGTGGCGTGTTGGGGCACTGCGCAACAAGAGTCGGCAGGCACGCGTGACCACCAGAGAGAAGAGGGGCTTAGAAGGGGCCTAGCTGCCAGAGAGCATTTGATGCATTGCGACGCCGCTTGCTCCGCTGTGAGTGCGTGCCGAGCAAAACAGATTTTCGTCCTGCAGACACACAAGCGAAACAGCAGCACCCAGTTTGCAGACAGCAGCTGGTGCCGACACGGCTCGGACAGCCGGCAAGGGGGCAGCAACAGGCCAGGTCCACGACACTGCAGCAGCCAGCACGAAAGCAGGGCGCACTTCCTCCGCCCATCAAGCACAATGCAGACACCTAGACACGCGGCCTGCGGACGCAAGGGGGGGGGGGCTGCGGGGAGACCCGAACGACTGCGGAAGCGGTGGTACACTCCAGGCCGCCAACGCCCCCTGAAAGAGGTTGCACCAGCGGGCACAGCCAGTCGACACCAACCTGTTTCTCCCACCCTCGCTTAGGACCCGATCCCTGCTCCCTCCGCGCGCTGTGCAGCGCAGGGCTTGGTGTGGTGCAGGTGCTCTGAGGGCTGCAAGTGCTGAGCTCAACACAAGCGCGATGTCGATTGCAACGGCGGTTTTCGAACGTCCGATGTATACGTGTGTATACATATACACGCGTGCATACTACATTTCCACTGCACGGTTATAAAACCCGGCACCGGGTTTTATAACCGGGCCACCAGTGGCCCTCGGGCCACTCACCGCTTCGCGCTGAAACGCCGAGCCCCCCCCCCCGGCGCTCAGCAATGGGGGGGGGGGGTGTCCAAGCTGCTGCAACGAGCTGTACACAGTCACACAACAT
>JAULBY010026861.1:0-16820 GCA_032358315.1 Ophiocytium majus | reverse complement strand
CCGCCGCCGCGTGCGCCACCGCGCACCCCACGACCGTGCGGCACGGTGTGCTGTTTGTGTGGCCGGAGGAGGGGGTGGGCGCGGCCGCGGAGGCAGCGTTGAGAGAGCCCGTGTCTGCGCCCGAGGTGGATGATCCCCGGCTGGATGGCCGCCTCGTGTACCTGTTGCGGTACACCAGGGGCCTCGCTTATGATTGGTGGGTGGGCGCAGGGAGGGGGGGGGGGGGGGGGGGGGGGGGGGGGGGGGCAGTTGGCGTGTGCTGGTGTGCTGTGTTTGGGAGGTGGGGGGGGAGGTGGATGGTGGTAGGCGCGCGGGTGAAGGCGTGCGGAGGCGCGGCATGCCGCCTGTGCGCGCCATGGTCACAGCCCAAAGTGCATGCGGCTCAATTTGGTGCAGGTGCATTACACCGTACTATAGAAGTATACTTCGAAGTATTATGCATACCATGTGTGCGGCATACATGGTCGTCATGTCCCGGTGCAGCAGTGGACCCTGTTGCCAATGGTGAGCGCCTTGGCTTGGTGACACATGCTCATGCGTTGGGAGGGGGTGGGAGGTGCTCCGTTGCGCATGCTGCACAGCCGGAAGAGTGCAAAAGCTGCTGCGCCCTTGCTCAGCGCAGCAAGCTCTGCAATACAGTTTGGGAAGCGTGCGCTCTCCTTTACAGGGGTGTATGGCTGTAGCCTAAAACCTGCAAGGTAATCATGAGGTGCGTAGGCACGCTCACTGGGTACACTCGTGCCGCTGACCGTGTGTGACAGTGTGTCTCGTGCTCCCCGCAAACTGCGCTGCCGCGCTGCAGGGAGCAGTTTGTGGAGAATGCGGTTGACCCCTCCCACGTGCCCGTGAGTCACCATGGGCTGGCTGGCAACAGGTGCGGTGCTGAGCGCGCTCCAGCATGTGCACAGCACATGACATGCTGCCTGGTGTGCTGCCGCCATCTGCCAACACCGCGGGGTGTCCGCAACTGCCACGGTGGGGTTTTGCTGGCAGCCGCGCCACAGCACAGGCTGTGCTGGAAGTGCAGCGCGCACTGACCAAAAGACGCTCGCAGACTTGCGTTACATGCCGCTTGCATCAGGCGCCACTTACAGCCCCGTTGGCGCCGGCCGCGAGCCTGGTGCTCCCTTCTGGTGGCTTTTTGGTGCCCACCAGCCGCTGCAGCATGCCTGTCTGTGATGCATCTGTGAGGCATTTGGGTGTTTCACGTGGCGCACATGTGTTGTGTTGTGCGTGTGTAAGCGTGTGAGCCGCATGAGGCTCATTGTCACTTCAAGTTGTGTGCCGCGTCGTGCTGGCAGGTACACAGGGTCCGCCCCCTTGAACATGACCACGATCAGGCCTCTGACTGCCCAGGGCGGGCTGGCAGTCACGGTGAGCCCCTTTCAAACAAAGCTCTGGCGCATCCGCACTTGCCACAGTAGACTGCGCCTTTCGGTGCCGCACGCGCACTGGCATAACGGCAGTTCAAGTTGAAGTAGGCCGCAGCACCATACGGCGCCCGGCAGCAGCTATAAATGTGCCAGTTCGTTGCTGCTTGGCCAAGGCAACGTGGCGTCAGGTCCCAGCAAGCTGAGCCAGTCGCCATCCCGCAACTGCCCTATGTCATGGCGCCCGCCAGACAGTTTTACGAGCGTACCGCACGCACCAAGTGCATAGCGCCACCACATAACTCATGCGCTTCGCCACAAGGCGCGTGAGCCATGCTACCGTGTGTTGGGTAGCGCGTTGACCGTGTCGCCCCTAAACCCTGCAATGCCACCCCCTGGCCGCCCACGCTCTGCTGCGAGCGACAACAGACGGGCAAGGCCAATGACACCTCTGGCATCCAGTACAGCACGGACTGGCGCCCGCCGAGCCTGGTCATGGTGCTACGCGACTACCCGGACGGCTCCAAGATGGTGGTGTCCCTGCACATTACGCTGACCGTGCCCGGCCGCTGCCTGCTGGTGGGGCAGGAGATACTTGTCAAGTCGCCCGAGGTCAGCAGCGCCACTGACGCGTGCATACACACACACACATGCACACGCCTGCATGCATGCAGTTCGCTTTTGCGACCGCAGGCGGTGCGCGCACTTCATGGCGCAGATGCCTGCGATGACCCAGAACTGGCACACACATCCGCGTCTGTGGTAGTTAGAGCCCAAGTCATACTCATGTGTGGCTGCACCTCTGTACTACAGTAGTACTTCAGAGTACTTCGAAGTACTTTGAACCACTTCTGAAGTACTACTAGTGGCACTGGTATTACCTTGTAGGCCGCCACAAAATGAGTACTGTTCGACTTCATCAACCGCACCCCATGTGCACAGGGCTTTCCGCGCCTCTAGCGGAGTTTAATAAGAGCACTACTAGTAGTATGTGTTGTGTGTGTGTTGCCATGGGCTTGAAGCGATTGGTGGCCCCACTCTGTCACGCGCACTCATCTCACACAACTAGTCGGCCATGCACTTACCATGCCCTTGCCTACACCCTTCACGCCTGCGCCGCCGGAGCGCTCGCGCCTCCCGCAGGGGGCCGTGCCTGAGGGGCTGGGTATGCTCAGCAAGCCGATGCCCACGTGGCTCGCGCACGTGGTCTCGTCGCGCTTCCTGGCCCAGGACATGGTGCTGCTGCAGGGGCAGCGCCGCCTGCTGACAAGGGCGGGCGTGACCAGCGACAACCACCGCCGCCACGTGTACACGCCCAACTCGCAGGACAAGGCGGTGCTGCTCTTCCGGGTGAGCGTGACCTCGAGATCACTTTTCAATGTCAGCCCTCAAGCAGCCTCATAAGGCGTTGCTGTGTTGTGGCATGTCTGCAGTGACATGTGTGCGACTGCGGGGCCTCATAGGGTGGGTGATGTGCCTGCCCTTCACATGAATGTGTGACTCCGACTCGGCTAGCTGAGGGTTTCCACAGGACGTGAATCCATGTGATGGCACTGGACACCACTCGACACGTGTACACTGACCACTAGTAGTACTGTGTCAACATGCTGGGCTTGCACTAGAGTGCGAGGTGCTCAGCATTGTCCAATTGTCGGCTAGTATCAGTGGAGGGCAGGGTTGCCTGGTCATGCTTTCAAATCGCGCACACCGCGTGCACACGCCTTTCCGCACCCCAAGCGAAGACAATAAAAGCACTGTCTCACCCTGCCCACTGCAGCTGCAAGAAGCACGCGCCTCACTCTGTTGACCCGCCTTTCTCCTTTCTCGTTGGCAGCGCTGGCTGGCGTCGATGGCGGGCGGCGGCGTGCCATGGCCCGACGGCATGGACCCAGCCATGCCCCAGCTAAAGCAGGAGGACCTCTTCGATGTGTACAACACGCACACAAAGGACTGCGTGCACTGCATGGCAGGTGAGCGACAGCGGCTGCGGGCTTTGAAGCTTGTGACGCACTGGATTTGGGGTGCTTCGTGTTTGGTAGCCACGGTGTGCGCCGCGTGTTTGCTCGTTTACCTGCCGATTTGAGTGGTGCTCATGCTGCCTTGTGAAGGCACTTTGTGAGGCGACAACCCACACAAGCAATGTGCCCCGGCCCTGTGTAACACAAAGCTTCCATGATTTAATACTCATGTCCGTGGGCATGTGTGTACACCATGTGAGGTGACGCTGTTGCTGGTCGCTACGATTTTGATGCCCAATGCTGGGCTGGTTGGAGCAAGTCCCTCGCAGTGTCAACCACGCCTCACATCAAGTGCCTTTCTTGCGTGCCTACTACGCCCCCCTCCCTGCCACGGTGCTGCCAGCCCTCAGAAACGTGGAACACGGCATTGCAGCGCTGCGCCTGGGCACGCTTGCTGCGGCGGTGGCGGCTGCAGTGCACAGCGACAGTGCAGCACTCCCGCTGGGGGCGCTGTCACTGGCTTGCTACGGCAGCTCTCTGGCCCTCGAGCGACTCAGGCGCCTGTTCTTCACATACGAGTACTTCCACCAGGACAACCCATGACTCCATGTGCCTAGTGGTGACACAAGTGCAGGCATCTGATTCAGTGGCTTAGGAGCCCCTCCTTCGTCTTGCACAGCGTGATGAACATTTTGCGGTGGTGCCGCCACGCCCGTGGCCGATGGTGTCGGTGCATTTGGCCCAGCTGCAACCAGGGCCGAGCGCCTTTGGTTATAGCTGCACCCCTGCTCCGCGGCTGTACGATACCGGTTATGTAGGAGTTTTCTGCAGCTACTGCAGCTTGCATGTTCTAAACAACATCGGCCGACTCCTTGGTCCTCCTCTTGCGGATGAGCATCCACAACCTACAGTACTTGGCCATGGCAGCGGCCAGGCTGGGGCTGACACCTCCATCAATGACCAAACGACTCCCAGTGCCTGCGGCCTTGTGCGGCGCTGTTGCACTTGTCGACAGGTCTGGGATGCTTTGACCTGCTGCTGCTGCCTAGTTGACTGCAATCACTCGGCACTTGCCTGCTGCCCATGGCGAGTGCCTGCTTCCTTGCCCTTGTTCTCACGCAGTGCAATGCCCTGGGATGCGCGCGTGGTCCGCAGACGGAGCCACAAGGCCATGGCGGTGGTGCGCTGTTGAGTCCTGCACTCCACTGGCTGAGCGTGCACGCATTTCGAAAACTGAATTCAAGGGACCCTGCTTCAACCGCGCAGAGCAGCTCTGAAACCGTCAGCCGCAACTGTAAAAAAACTCGCTCTCTAATCCACCTTGCCTGTTCGCCGAGCGGTGGTGGTGGCCAGGGTTACACCCGCAGCGAAGGCGTGTGCAACCAGGCGACAGCGGCGAGGCCGCCACCACTCGTGCCCAGCGGCGCACCAACATGAGGATGGGCAGAGGGACTGCTGCCGTGCTGGCGGCGTGCCTGGTGGCATTTGCCCAGGCAAACGCCCCAGCGCAGGCACCGCTGTCAGGCACGCACATGATGGCCATCAACAGCGACGGGGAGCAGGAGCGGCTGCCCCCCCAGGTGCATCACATGCACCATCTCACGGGAGGAGGAGGCCTCCGGCGAGACCCAGCAGTGATCGCTGCCGCCGCTGCTGCCGCTGCGGCCAACGGCAGCAGCCCTGACGCGGTGAACCCTACCACCGCACCCGTTGACTCACACGAGGGCGTGGCCGTGATAGTGGAGCTGAGCCGCACCTGCGCAGGGCTGGCGGCTGCGGTGCAGAATGCGGTTGCGAATCTGCCAGCCACGTGGGTGGTGCAAATATTCCACGGGGATGCCAACGCGGACTTCATCAGGCAGCACAGGGCACTGCAGATGCTGCAGGACGCAGGGAGGCTGTTCCTGACACAAGTTCACGTCGGTGAGAGAGAGTCATGCGTGCCGCGCGCGGATAGTGGCAGCACTAGAAGCACTTGTACCCCCTTTTCGCTACAGGAAGGGGCCAAGTGGCAGGCAGGGTGCTGCCTCACTCGTGCTGACTGATTACTACGTAAGGCTGAGGTAGCGTGGGCTGCAGCGTCGAAGGGCAGGCTGCAACAGCAACCAGGTTGGGCATGCTTGTGTGGCGACGAGTCACCAACACCTGCAGCACATTAAGACAGTGCTGAAAGTTCCGCGAGTGCTTTCCCTACAGCCACCTGTTTCATGGCGGCAGCAGTGTACCTGACACCTTACTCACCATCACGTGGGTACGCCGCTCCGCTTGTTGCCTGCGCCCGTAACTCTACCAATGATCAGCGGCAGATGGGGGCGACGTCGACCCTCGTAACCAGTTCAACGACTTCATGGCGTCCCATATACTGTGGGAATCGGTGAGTCCACAAGTGCGCCCATTTTGCTCCAGCACTGCCACACTATGCATCATACGCGCTCCAAGCGTGGCATCGCAGGCGCACCTTTGTTGTCAGAAGTGCGAAAACTGCGACACCATTGTTTGTTGATGCCATATGTTAGTGCCGCTGCCAGTGCCAACGCACCTCACCTGTGAGCGGAGCGCCTGGGTGCCACAGCAACCGCAATCGGTGCACAGCAGCTGCGTCTAATGCCACCCAGCGGCACCACACGCCGATGGGCACTGCTGCATCACCACAACACCACCGCAGTACACGCGTATGCCATCTCCCTGAGCTGCCAGCTAGCCCACTGCAGCAAAACCACAGCCGCCAATTGTGCAGGCACACACGTACTTTCGGCTGACAGGCGCGTGCCGCGTACTGCTGATCACACGCTGCAGGTCGTGGCGGAGCGGGTGCTCACGATCCAGACGGACACGCGGCTGTGCTCCAACTCCAAGCGCTCCATCCGCGACTTCTACGAGTACGCGTACGTCGGCTCGCCCTGGCAGGAGGCCAACGCCATTACCCTCAGGCACGTGCACCGCCCATGCCAGCTACTAATGACGCTCCCAGTGCGAGCAGGTGTGGCGGCGGCGGGAGCGCGGCGTGCAGCGGCGGCGGGGGGCTTGTGGAGGCCTGTGTGGCCGTGAGCAGCTTGACGCAGGGCTGAAGGCGGCTGCTGCTGAGGGGCGTTGCTGGCGAAGCAAGACTGTGACGGAGTGCGCTAAAGCCATTTGGAAACCAAATCTAGGAGCGATAAACTCTAGGTGTCCCCATATATTGAAACCATGGTGCACTGAAGCCATATGTTGAACACAACGTGACGGCGGGCACCCTGCGGCTTGGACGGCGGCAGCTGGCGTCACCTGGCAATCTGCTTGGGCACCTGGGCAGGCGCAGCAGAGCAGGCATGACTGACGTCAGCCCTTGTACTGCTGAATGTCTGTGTGACGCGCGCGGCTGTTGTCTCTCTCGCTCACAGTAATGGAGTGGTTCTGCGGGTGGGAAGCGGCGGGCTGTCCTTCCGCAGCAGGAGCGCCATGCTCGCCGTGCTCCACCACAGGATGGAGGTGAGCTGGGAGGCGCAGAGCTGTGTTGCCTGCAGCACCCGTACTTCGTTTCTGTCCAGTGCACAGCACTAGGGAGCACAGCACTAGGGAAGCAAAAGCGGCTTCTGACATATTGCGTGCCCCGTGCACATGTGTGCGCTGGCCATAGTGCACCTCGTCGGCAGTGCACGTGCACCGGCCAGCGGCAGCAGGTGCGCAGCAGCGGCACATACGCCGCTGACAAAAACCGGCATGACGTCTCAGCTGTGGGCACAAGCAGGTGATGACGCTGCTACAGCAGAGCTGCCAAAACTGCATAGAGGGAATACCTGCCCTCCTCTCACACAGTATTTCGACGCCCCAGCTGCTGACAATGCGCCCTTCTGCTGCGCGCGCCTGGCTGCTGCGGCAGGTGCACGAGGCGTTCATGCAGCTGGCGCCCGGGCAGGGGTACGCGGAGGACGGCTTCTTTGCCTTTGGCATCTGGTGGCTGGCCAACCAGCACCCGGACACCTACAAGTGAGCACACCGCCGCGGCAGCCATGCGCATGTCAGGGGCCGAGCCCGGTCGGTGCTGTTGCTGCGCAGGGATGTGCGTGCCACGGCTGCACTTCCAGCGCGTGGCGTGCGGAGGCATGCTTGCTGCGAAGTGCGAACCAGTAGCACATGGCATGTCGTTGGTGTCGAACCATGTGGTCTGTGACAGGCTCTGCCAGACCCCGCACTATAGCGCACATGCCGCGTCTGCTCACGCTGTGCCGCCGCCGCGCTGAGCACAGGTTCGCGCGGGCGGGCGTGGACGTGGCGAGCGGATTCATACTGTACCTGTTGTACTACTTGCTTCGTACAAAGCAGTAGCACATGACTTGTTGTTGGTGTACAGTCATGTGCTCTCTGACAGGCTCCGCCGGACCGCGCACTGAGCCGCGCACCGCGCGTGCTCAACCCTTGCGCCGCCGCGCTCTGAGCGCAGGCTCACGCTGGCGGGCGTGGACGTGGCAAGCAGGTTCATATTATACATGGTGTACTACTGACAAAGTGTAGAATCATGTGGTCTATGACAGGCTGTGCCGGACCCCGCACTAGCACACATAACGCGTCTACTGCGTCTGCTCACACTTGTGCCGCCGCCGCGCTGAGCGCAGGTTTGCTCTGGCGGGCGTGGACGTGGCGAGCATGTTCAGCTACGAAATGCCCAACGACGGCGCGCTGGCCGCGCAGGACGTCGACGTGTTTGGCGTGCACCAGCTGCCGTGGGGGCTGCAGGTGCGTGGGCGCGCATGAGTTTAGTGGGTAGCGGCAGCAGCGGCCTGCAGCAGCAGTGCGGCTGATTTTATGAGCGGGTGCGCAGCAGCTCCCATTTGTGTGCGCGATTGGCGTGTGTAGTGTACTTTTATTTAACTCCGCTTAGTGTGGTGTACTTTGGCAGACTTTTGCAGAGCACACGCGGCAGTGGAGCAGTGGTAGAACTCGATTCATGTAAAGCTTGTGGTGGGAGGGTGCGCAGAGGATGCTGTGCTTCACGCCGCAAGCATGTTGCACCAAAGGTTTTCACACTTGCCTGTTGTCAACCCATGAACGCATCATACCATTGAACACTTAAGTTTGTTCTTCAAAGCTCTCAAAGGGGTCATTCTGGCACTGCAGACCCATGCGCGCCCATACCTTGTGCCAAGCGAGTCACATGCACAGCAACAGCGGCACGGCGCGTGACCACAGGGCAAGCCGTGCCTCACCTGTTTGGACTCCCCTGCTATCGAAACTGGAACCGCCTTCTATCAGTAACGCCACCCCTGTCATACAAGTTGCCTCCATGCGAACCATACAGTGTGTGTGCCCTGCAACCGCACTGCTGTCGCCGGAATGCTCCTGACGCCGCCTCCGCCGCCACCGACATTTGCCGCCGCCGCCACCGCGCCCGCCTGCAGGGCATTTCCGAGGCGCACAGGCATCAGCTGGCGCGCGTGTGCCCCGACAGCGCGGCAATCATCATGCGCTGCACGTGCGACTGTAACATCTGAGCGCACACTACTGTAGTACTCGCTAGCAAGCAAGCGCAACCCAGTACATATCCGCACCATGTGGTGCCCCCTGCACAAAGCCTTGTGAATACTGCAGTACCATGTGGGTCTGCACAGCACCCTGGTCAGCTGCCACCACATACACGTACATTTTTTTTTTTTCGTAAGGGGTGGCCATGTTATGAATAAGCTACGCTGTGCTGACCTTTATTGCGCGCTGCCGTAGGGCGCGCATCATGCGCGCCCTACGGCATGCCATTGCGGTGCGCACTGTGAGACGCCTTGCACGTGGTGCTGTTGCTACGGTAGCGCCAGGCAGTGCGCCATCACCATTTCATAATCGGTCGGTCATCACACAGCATTTGCGCAGACGGTACCTGTTTTGGCATGGACAACCTTGACGGGGGCCCGCCATTCTGTTTAACGGCCAGAGAGCGCCTCCATTGCGGCAATGTAAATACACGGCTGTGAAAGTGTCCCATGACATGCCATGGCTTATGCTCGGCATATGTGTTTTGTGGCCGCATGCCCCCCCCTCTATGCTGTGAGAGTCGCATCTGTGCGCCTGCACGACCTCTGCAGTCAGAGCCATGCTGGCAAGGCACACAGGTGCTGTGGACGTACCTCAGACGCAGAGGAATTGCTTAAGCGTAGCAGGCTCATAACCTGTGGACATGCCTCAGCCACCAGCACCACAGGCAGCAGGGGCACGACGCCACTCCCAACACAGTCGCAGAGGTTGAAGGCGAAGTGTAATTCAGGCTCTCCTGGCAGCCCGCGCTGCCACGGATGAAACCGTCATGAACCTGTCAGCGACAGACCGCTCAACGGATCGACCGCTATGTATGAGGCCTGTCCCATGCCAAGTGAATGATCATGAATGAACGTGAACGCGATCACCAGCACAGAATGGAGTGATGCCATGGGGCCCTGCAACAGGTGCAGGTGCTGCCCACGGGCGCTTTACTGTGTTTGTAGCGCATGTAGTGTGCACAGGGTCTCCGCGGCAACAAGCGCAGTTTAGTGAAACACACACACACACTTCCCCGCCCGAAACATGCGCGTGTAGGTGATGGGGCTATCTGCGTTGGCCAGATCTGTGGACAAATTCCACCAACAGGTTCGGTCTGGCTTCTTGCAGCAGCCACGGCAGTATCTGGGCTTCGCAACCTTCTAGGTTTGTTTCACATTAGGAGATGGGTGCTACTGGTAGTGCTTTTGCCCCACATGGTCATGACAGAGGGTGGAAAGACTAGGGATGCGACGAAACGTATATGAGCGAGCCATATATGCTGTATACGGTCCGTGTATACGCCCATAGTTCACTTCCATGGGCCAACTACCAGCACTGAGCACCAGACATCACTCCTACACGCCTGTGCCAAGCTGTTGGTATCACTAGTTTTCTCAGCGTTAGCCATGTACACCGTATACACGGGCCGTATACAGCGTATATGGCTCGCTCATGTACGTTTCGTCGCAACCATAGGAAATACAGGCTCAAGCAACTGGTGCTCAGCGCTGCGCTGCGCTGCGTAAAACCGCATGTACACGTGTACACAACCCTTTCATTGGTGAACGGCATGAAATCCGAACGCTTTTACGGGGGTGCCCCAAACTTCAATTGCTGAGATCCATCACTCGACACACACCATGACCTTGCCTCTGTCTAGCAAGGCAGTACGACGCGCATGCTAGTCGGCAGCAGCAGTAGGAGATGCGAACACCCCCCCTGCTGCATGCCGCAGCAACTCCTTGGAGCAGCAGCAAGTGGTCTCTTTGATTGACTGCCTGCTGCAAACATCTAAACATGCGGCTCGCCGAGCACTCTCGGCCATCGGCAGCAGCAACTTCTACGCCCTGGCAGCGGGGACGAATGGGCGCCACGAGGGTGCTTCTGGTAGCTTTATGCCTGCTGGCATTGCAGCTCGGCTCCAAAGCTGCATCTGGCAGGTCATTGCAGGAGCCTCGTGGGCCCACCTCTACCAGAAGCACCCACGTGGCAGCTGCCGCTTGTCTGCGAGGTGGCGCCAAAGGCAAAAGCACCACCGGCACCAGCACCAGCAAAGGCAAGCTCCCCGTGTCTGCAGCCGCTGATGACGATCAAGCGCAGCAGGCGCAGCAGCAGCAGCCACCGGACCCGGCCTCCCTGGCTGCCGGCAACATCGCTAGCCTGGAGTTTCTCGTCGCCCGCCCTTACCCCCGCCTCACCCACGTGGCCTTCCTGCTGCTGCACGCCCTGTGCGCGCGCGCGTGCGCCGCCACCCTGGGCGCCCCCTACAAGTCCGCCGTGCAGCAGGTCGCCAAGCGCCGGCTGCTGGCCCTCCTCACCCCCCCCACACCACCGCCCGTGGACCCAACTTCAGCAACTACCCCCCAAACTTCAACACCCGCCGCCGCGCTGCGCGCCATGCTGGAGGACGTCGCGGGCGGCGGACGCCTGGTGGACGGCGTCTACGTGCCGCTGCCGTACATGCCGGGGGCCCGTGCGGCGCTCGCCGCCCTCGCCTGCGCCGCCGCGCACCTCCTCTACGCCCTCGTGCAGCACTGGTCGGTGGGGGCGCGCGCCGCGGTGGCCTATGCGCGCGTGCTGTCGCCGCTGGGCGCAGACGCGGTGCTGGTGCGGCCCGTGCCTCACTACGGCGCGCCGGCGCTGTGCCCGCTCCTGCGGGAGGAGCAGCTCCCGGCGGGGGGCGGGGGAGGGGAGGGCGGCGGCGATAGCAGCAGCAGCGGCAGTGGCAGTTCAGAGGAGGAGGAGGAAGAGGGCGCGGCGGCGGCAAGTGGTGGTGGCGGCGGCGGCGGCGGCGCGCTGTACTTTGTGTACCAGCGCCGCAAGTTTATATTTGAGCCGGGGAGCGGCGGCGGGGGGGGGGGCGGCGGCGCCCGGTTTCGCATGGTGCAGCTGCCGACGGACCTGCCGGTGGAGCACTACCTGGAGGCGGGGGGGCTTGACGACGCGCGTGCGGCGCAGCTGCGGGCGCGCTTCGGTCCCAACAGTGTGCGGCTGCCGGCGCCCACCGTGTGGGGCACGTTTGTGGACAGCGTCCTGGGGCCGTACAGCGTTTTCCAGCTGCTGTCGCAGGTGGGTCAACATTCTGATTAGCACAAAGTTTCGGCGTTCTTTACTTCTCTGGTAATTTTTCTCTGGATGGGGGGAAAAGCGTGTGGCGGTGGTGGTGGCGGTGGGGGATGCTGGCATATGCAGTGGGTGGCTGGCTGTGCGTCGGTGCTGCTTGTGAAGTGCTGGGTTTTGTGAACCTGTGTGTGCTTGTGTAAGCGGGGGGGATGGGTGCGTTGGGTGGTGCCAGTGTCCACGCTGCGTGGAAGGCAGGTATGCCAGTGGAATGCCGTGCGGAATGGTCATGTGTGTGCATGTGGGCAGCATGGCGGGCTGGCGCCGCTGCCAGTGTGGCACCGCCTGCACTTGGCAATGGTGATTTGCATAGCGGTGGCAGCCACTGCAACAGCACCGTCCTGGTCTGTGAACCTCTGTTGTCGAACAGGCGATTGAATAGCAGGCGTGGTATCGCCTTATCGCCTCACTTTAGCTCACTGGCACATATCTGTGTGATGCATTTTGGGTTTCTGACACGCACTGCGTACACGTGTATTGGTGTGGTGCCACCTACTTTACTCTGCCCATGTGGGCGGGGGCGGCACGACGGGAGTGGGGTGGCAGCAGCGCTGGAGCCCCACACTGTGAAACGTGCGGGATGCACCGCAACAGTGCATGACTCCTGTGCTACTCACGTGAGAAGGCGCACCTGTGCGGACGAGCCCACAGGCGGTTCGAAAATCGGTGCTCGACAACCGCACGTGGTGTGAACAACATACTTCAAGTTTTCACTTTGCGGGCTTCCAAAGTATGTCTGCCATGCTCGCTCAACACAGCGCGGCCTCGCGCACGTACCGAGCAGAGCATGCGCCCGTACTGTTGCGAAACTGTAGTGCTGGCTGCAGTGCTGGACCAGCCCTGGTCGGCAGCTGCAGACGCCTCTGCCGCGCCTGTTGCCTGCGGGCGCACGCACCCAACAAACCCACAAACCACCATCCGCTTGCGCACGTCCCCCCCCCCCCCCATCGTCGCCACGCTGCTGCCGCCACGTCCACAGTTCACCTGAGCGAACCTGATGCCTCCCCCCCCGCACCCGCTCCTCCCCTGTGTGTGTTGCGTCCGCTGCGCCTGCCGCAGCTGCTGGGCCTGCTGGAGCAGCAGTGGGGGCACACGCTCATGTCCGTGGGGTCGAACCTGGCGTCCGAGTGGGGGGCGGCGTACGAGGCGCGCGCGAGGTGCGTGCGCCGGCCACGACAGCCCACCCAGCATACCGCCTCAGGGTGTGATGGGGCGGGGGGGGTTCTCGAAATGTTCAGCGGGCCAGCGGGCGATAACCCATCAAGCATACCACCACAGGGTGTGATGAGGGGAGGGGGGGTATGACAGTGTTCAGCCGGCTATGTGCGCGCCCCGAATAACCGCAGAAGCGGACGGCGCGTGAGGGAGTGGGGGGGCTTGTTGAACCTGTGCTTTTCCAGAGGGGTACTGTCGTGTGCTTATTACGGCGCGGTGAACGTTTGCATGCAACTCTCAGGTGCCTCCTTCTGCTAGGCCGCCCAGCGTATGACAGCTCACTGTGGTGGCTGACTCATGCCTCGCCCTCACCCCCCATTCAAACCACATGCAGCTGCCCACTCCACTATCACACCTGGGCGGACCCACATAGCACCCTCTTTGCAGCGGCCCATGAAGCGACGCCCACCACACCCCTTGCCCACCCGTCACCCTCACCATAAGCCCACTGAAACCGCCCCCCTCCCCCCCCGCCCCTGCCGCCTACCCCCCAGCTCGCGCCTGCTGCGCGTGGACCAGGCAGCACGCGCGTCTGCGCCACTGCAGTGCCTGCGCGGCGGCGCGTGGCGCAACGTGCCGGCAGAGCAGCTCGTGCCAGGCGACGTCGTGGCGCTCGCGCCCGGGGGGGCGCCGCTGGAGCTTCCTGCGGACATGGTGAGCTCCCGTCCACGTGTGTGTGGGTGGGGAGGGGCGAAGGGGACGGGTGGGGTGGTGCTGCCGCACAGGGTGCTGCATAGAGTGGCCTGCGGGGGCGCGTTTTGTGTTGTTGAAGTTGAAATTGAAGTTGCCAGGGCGGGTGGGGGCGCTCTGCAGAGGTTGTAGACGAGCATGCCGCGTCGCAGCGGTGACAGGGCGTGTCGCGAGTACTGCACCAGGGGGCGGCCGCTGCTGCTGCTCACAATATCGGGCGCGTGCGCCGCGATGACAGCACTGTCACAACCCGCCGCTGCCGCCTGCTGCTGCCCAGCTCAGCTCAGGCGCCCGCCACCGCCACCGGCGCTTGGCACTCCCCTGCCGCTTCCGCCAAACACCACTCCCGGGTGCACGCGACACATGCGCGCCCAGCAGGCACCCGCCGCCTTCGCCGCCGCAGTGCAAAACACTGTGTGCGTGCACACACGCATGCACACAAGCAAGCGCCCTGCTCAGCACAATCTCCCCGCCTCTGCACACTTGCGCTGGCGGCGCAGGTGGTGCTGCACGGCTCCGCGCTGGTGGATGAGGCCACGCTCACCGGGGAGGGCGTCCCGCAGATGAAGGCCAGCCTCGCGGACGCGCGCTTTGAGGCCGGGGCACGTCTCGACGCTGCGCGCCGCGACCGCCGTGTGCACGTGCTCTTTGCGGGCACCACGCTGCTGCAGACCACGTGAGCGGCGCTGCGGCAGCGGCTGCAGCGGCAGCGGCAGCCCCGCTTGTGCATGTCCCCAGATGTGGTGCAGGGAAAGTGTGCCACGCAGCACGCGCCACGACCGCCCCGTGCACGTGCTCTTCGCGCGCACCACGCTGCTGCAGAGCACGTAAGCTGCGTGGCGGCGGCGGTGACGGCGGCCCCGCCTGTGTGACGCAGTGCCCCGGCAGCGTGCTTTTCCCTTGGCGCTAACGAGGATCAGTGCCGTACCTGTGTACGAGGTGCGGCGTCGCTGGTGCCCGGGAATGAACAGATGCCATGCTCTGGGCGGCGGCGGCGCTGCAGCCGCGGCGGCGTGTACTTCCCACCCCCCAGTGGGAATGACCTACGGGTGCACCCGGCGCATCAGCATGCCGCCCAAAGTTTCTGCCTCCCGTGTTGCCGGCTGCCGGCTCTGCACGTACCAGCCGCCGACCCGTACAACCACGCCTCTACACCGTGTCGTAACCGCCCCCGCCGTGCCAACCTCCCCCCCACTTCCTGCCGCTGTGCCAACGTCTTCACTTCTGTTCTTCCTGCTTGCTGGCACAGGCCGGGCGGGGACGAGGCGCTGCCGCGCGCGCTACGCGCGTCGCCGCCGGACGGCGGCTGCCTGGCGTACGTGCTGCGCACCGGCTTCTACAGCAGCCAGGGCGACCTGCTGCGCATGACTGAGGGGGGCGCCGCCGCGTACGGGTGAGTGGCGCTTGGGGCAACTGCAGAGCCGCTGCAATGAGAGCCCCTGTCGCCTCTCAGAGTTTGAACGGGTGTTGCTGTGGCGGGTGTGCTGTGCATGGGATGAGTGCGAGGCGTGGGCACCTGGGTGGCAGCACGCGCCGTCGCGGTGACGACGGCGGTAGCGGGTGTGGCCGGTGGGCGTCGGCAGGCCGTTCGCTGCCTGTGTGTATGCGTGTCTGCTGCACTATGGGCGGCTGCACTGTGTGCGGGTGCGTGCGCTCACAGGATCGACAAAAAGTGCCAGTCAGCGCGGGGGCACCACACCGTCTCCCCACGGCACCAACACACGCCCTCTCTTGGCGGACCGCCAAGCACCGCGCTGCCCATCTCCAGGTTCACACCTCCCCCCTTCCCCCCCCCCCCCCCCCCCCCCCCCCCCGCCCCCCCCCCCCCTCGCCAGTCCCGGCATGCGCGAGACGGGCGTGCTGCTGGCGCTGCTGTCAACGGTGGGCGTCGCGTCCGTGGCGCGGCTGCTGCTCGGTGCGCGTACGGGCGCAGCGGCGGCGGGCGCGGCGGGCCACGTGACCTCTGGCTTCCGCCTGCTCGTGCAGTGCGCGCGCGTCCTCACCGCCGCCATTCCCGTGCAGGTGCACACCGAGGTGCGTCCCCCAACCCAGGGGGGGGCTGGGGGGGGGTGCTGTCACACCGTGAGCGGGCGTGGCTCCCCCCCCCCATGCCACCCGCGCCCGCGTTCAGAGGCGGAGTTCGCGTACCCCGCTGCCGCCACACGCCCACTTCCCAAGCCCGCTCCGCCCGCCTGCTGTTTCAAAACATGCTTGCGTGCGCCGGTGGCCAGCCGGCGCGCCGCCGCGCAGCACGGCGCTCACTCAGCATCCGCCGCCGCCGCCACCGCCCCTTGTGCGTTGCCTGTGCGATGCGTGCCGCGGGGCAGGTGCTGCACTGCGTGGGCGGCGGCGCGCGCCAGCTGCTGCGGCAGACGGGGGTGGCGTGCTCGGAGCCGCGGCGCCTGCCCGCGGCAGCACGCGTGGACGTGGCGCTCTTTGACAAGACGGGCACACTCACCGCGGACGAGCTGCGCGCGCGGTGGGTGACACTCCCCAGGGGGGCAGGCCCCCTTGAGGGTAGGGGGCACCCCCCCCCGGGGCAGAGAACACACTTCTGATGAACCGAAGTGGCGCGCTCACCGTGAAACGAGCCTCACGTGTCGTGACGGTGTTTTTTTTGGGGGGGGGGGGCAATAGTGCCTTCAGGGTAGGGGGATAATGTACGGGGGAAACCCCAGGGTGCAGTTCACTGTGTTTTGCGTGTGTGCGGCACTGTAGGCGCGTAGGCGTGCGGCCACAGGGCATGCCGTGCCAGTGAGACTGTATTAGAATCTGCGGCAGCCACTCAACCTACTTCCATTCCCCAGAAATGCACGCCTGCACGGTCCCTACACCCACGCACTGTGGCGTACAGCCGCTGTTGCCCCCCGCTCGCGGCGGCGGCAGCGGCATTAACAGCAGCAGCGCGCGCACACACCAGCAGCACCCAGTCGCAGCAGCAGCCCTCACACCACCCCTCCCCCCCCCCCCCCCCCCCCCCCCCCCC
>JAULBY010026850.1:0-16828 GCA_032358315.1 Ophiocytium majus | reverse complement strand
CCGGCCACCTTTTTTTCCCCCCCCCCCCCCCCCCCCCCCATATGCTTCCTGGTTTGAGGCGCTGCCTGCCCAATACCCTTGTGTTGCAAAGAGAGGTTTGAGAACATGTTGGTCCTTTGCTTCAGGCTTCGCTTCCCCAATACCCCCGTGTTGCAGAGAGAGGCTGGCGGCAAGTGGTGCTGTGGCTGTGCTCCCAAGCCGCAGTAATGCCGCCTTATTGAAGTGGCGGTGATCCTGGCGTGTGTCACGCTATGTTTTGTGTGCACCTTGTCCGCTGTGCACTGCTTGTGCCAGGTGTGCCTTGCACATCCTTGCCTAGTGGCAAGTGGTAACACAATCAAGTGTGCCACATGCAGGTCCAGACAAACAGTACACAGGACCACGTTCAACTTCAAGTTGCTGTTGATGTTGGTGTGTGCAAGTTGCGCGTGTTGTGACTACAATAACACCAGCAGCAGCAACAAACAGCAACAGCCACGGCAGGGATGGACTGATTCACAACATACAAATCGCTGTCACCATATTTGCGCAGGTCTCCATGTACCGCCTTGGGTGTGCTAATTGGACCTCGCGTTGTGGGAGTATACTTCTACATGAAGTATGTAACTGTGGGACAAGACCACCACATGAAACACCTGATGCTGGGCGAAAGCACTACAGCATACAGTACAGCATGCGGATACTGACTACAACGCACGTGCAGGGCTGGCCGCGCAACTGCATGCAGCTCAGCAGCTCCAGCCGGGCCAGGCGTGACCATCACGCATGCTACAACTACAACTGCACAAAGCTGTGTGTGGTGACAGTGCCGCTCTAAGCCCCATGCAGCGCTTGCATCCGCAAACAAAGCGCAGGGGTGTGTGTGGGGGAGAGGGGGGCAAACATAACGGCATAATGGCTGGCGCAGCGAGGGGGGAAGCGCGCCTGGCATGGCCGCCGCATGCGCAGGCGTGCCAGGGCTGGCCTCCCGAACGTCAAAACTGCTGCGATCACAACACCACCCCAAGGCTTCAGCCTGGCGTTTTTGCCCCAGCCACGGCAGTATCTGGGCTTATTAACCTTCTAGGTTTGTTTCACAACATGCAGCTCTGAGTGCTGCCGAAACGCCGGGGGTTGTCGTCTACCTGCGGCACGGTCCGCGTCCACTGGAAGTTGTCCATGGCCCCATACAACGTCTGCACAATGGCGCTGGCTATGAGCACCACGCTGAGCACCACGAGAAGCACGCCCACCACCAGCTTCCACTGCGGCTCTGCCGACAAGTCCAGCTTCATCAGCAGAGCGTTGGTGCTGGAGAAGTAAACGACGAGCGAGCCCAGCAGGTACTGCCAGTACAGCGCCCTGTCCTTGTGCGGGCACACCACCAGGAAAACGACGGTCGCCGCCATGGCCATCACCATGCTCACCGCCGCCTGGCCAGCCGTCCCCGGCATGATGAACTGCTCCGATTCAGTGAGGGGGCACCCAAGAGTGCAGGCAGCAGACGGAAGTGGTATTGAGTGAGCATAGTATTTTCAAGTACGTGTGCACCTGATGCTGAGTAAAGTGCTATCCATCGCCGGTTGTGATGACGGGCGACATGTTTAAGCGCTACCCATCGCCGTTTGTGATGATTCAGAAGTGCAACATGCTTGTCGGGCGGGCGGGCGGCACAGGGGCATGATTACGGTGGTAGACTCCCAGACAAAGTAGTACTTCTGAAGTATATGGTGCATGTACCTCAGCTATGGTAGGTATGCCACACCATCGTAAGACAACAAACTATTGTCCCCTCAGCCCCTTGTCGTCTGAAGCAGACGGGGAACTTCAAATTCAACTGCATGTGTTGAACTGAGCCACCGAAACCTCTCTCTCTGTTTTCGCGCCAACTGTTGATGATCATCATGCTTGTTATCTCCTGGTTTTGTTGCATCCGTATCAACTCCTAGTTCAACATCATGGTAAGTTGTGACTCCAGAAGTGTTCAAAACGGTCCGACCCCCCGCCGTATTTATGATCACCCGCTCGGGGCCAAGTAGTTGATGGGAGCTGGTAGGCAAGCGAGGCGATGGATACACGACTAAGCGAAATTGAGGCTGCTTTGCGCAAGAAAGCTCCGGCCGGTTTACATGTTGCGGCCAGGAGCACTTGCAGCACCCACCTATGCGTGCATCACCGCACAAAGTAGTAGTGTCACTTCTGTTGAAGTACTAGTTGAAGTACTGCGGCGTAGTGCGTAGCATGTAACAAAAACACACGCTGTACGCATATCTCCAGCTGCAAACACAAACCGCCGCGGCTGCAGTGGTGGTGGCCGAGCAGCCACGAGCAGCCACGAGCGCAAACCACACCACTGTAGCACCATATCAGCGGCCGCAACTCACCACAAGCACGCCGGTCAGCAGCAGTCGCCGAACGCACTCCGCCAGCTCCCACCACTCCGCATGGCCTCTGTACTGGTCCCAGATGAAGGTCGAGGCACCAACCAGGCCCGCCGTGTGGGCCCCGTCGAGAGCGTTGACCGTGGAGACACTGCGGCAGCACCACAGCCTTCTACCACTGGGGCTCACTGCGTTGCTGGCCAGTGCGTGCTCCTCACTGATGGCATGCACAGGTGCTGAAGGTGAGACCTCCTTTAGACTGCCAGTGGATGACTGTTGCGGCGGGCATGGGTCACGGGTTGCTCGTGCCTCCAAAGCGCGCGCAAGCTGGCGCTTCTGGTACAGGAGCCAGGCTGCAGGGCAGCAACACGAGCGTGAGCAGCTGAGTGTGGGCACGCACTGGGCACAGGTGAGGCATCAGACGCCAAGTGGGGCGGCACAATGTCAGCAGTCAAGTCGGACTTGCAGCCGCAGCTGCAGTGGTAATGCCAGCCAGGTTTGCCAACAATGGGCCACTGGCAGGCACGTACCATTATACAGCCGAGCGACATGCGCGCGCGCTGTTCAAGCAAGCTTGACTCGCAGGCAGCCTAAGCACAGCACATTTAGCTTGTCAAGCTTGCTACTCACCATAAAGCGCCGGAATGCCAACAGGATACACCAACACCATGACCATGGCGTAGGCAAAGTAGGACCAGTAGCTGCCAGAGTCGCACTGTACGCTGTAGTCCGCCCTGAGGTAGGCCACATCGAGCTCCTTGATGAAGTCGCACGAAAACGTTTGGAACACCGTGCTGCTGACCGACCCATAGACGAGGAACGTCCATGTCAGGAAAGCCGTCCAGTGCCGGTGCAGCAGGTCGGCATGCGCAGTGTCGGCGGCGACTGCCCCTGCGGTTTTCCGCAGCTGCCGCAGGACCAACCGTGCCCACATCCACGAGCACCCCAGCGCGGCCACTGGCACGAAGGGGGCCAGGGTCATGAAGAGCAGACGCTGGTAGAAGCTGGAAGGGAGGTGGGGATGGGGCGCGTGTGGCAGTGCAGCAGCGCTGTCAGGCAGGGCGAGCACAAAGCATATTGGGAACCTGACACAATGTTCTGAATGTAATTGCATGACAACTGTTACAAGCACCTTGCACATGGCGACACAGGGTCCCACCTCACCGCCTTATGGCATCATGCGCATGCCATAAGCCGCTCCTGTACTCCTAGCATCGTCATGACATGCACCTGTGCCCGCCCCAAGCACATTGTCAAGGGCGGACATCGCGCACGCGATACCTACAGCCAAAGTGCAGGCAATGGTCACCTCAGCACCCTGGGGCACACTGTATCCGGAGGTGCGCCAAGTGGACAGCAAGTCGAAGGTGTGCATGCCAGCTGCCAGTCGGTCCGGTACTGCACACTGTGCATGCTAACAGCCAACTCGGGCTCCTGTGCACATAGTCTCCCGCGCGCATAGTGCCGACAGAGTTGCACACTCATGTGGATGCATGTTACAGGGAGCAGCAACTGCAGCACGGATCGATGAGCGCAGTGAAGTGACTGCCAGTGCATGATGAATAGCGCGTAGCGCGTACCTGGGGCTGTAGACGCAGGCAAATGAGAATGTAAAGTCCGGCAGGATGGCAACAGCCTCAATGAAGTGCTGGAATGGCTGCGCCAGCTCCAGGCCGGTGATGGACAGAAATCCTGCCACCAGCTGCAGAGTTTCAAGCAGGCATGCAGCACAAATGCAATTGTTGACGTGGTGTCACAACTTCCGCACTGAACACACAGTAAGCAACAGCTACATGAGGGTGACGGCATAGTATGACTTGTACTTAATAACTACTTCTCAAGTACTACGTAGTATCTTCTAGTGATTGCACGGCAGCTGCAAGGGAACCACGCCTGGTCGCACCGCCCACCAGCATGATGATAAGCCGCAAGTGGTGCTACTAGTAGTACGTGACATAGTAACTGTTGTGCACCGCCACACTGCAGTGAGTGCGCTCCTGGTGCCCTACACAAACAGATCACTGAAGCATGTCAGATTCAGATGTCAATGCATAGACACGCACGCACCTGGACAACAATGATAGGGGCACGGAGATAGTTGCCGTTGAACTTGTGGAAGTTAACCTCTTTGCGGCAGCATGCCGCTGACGCCCTCATGGCCGATGCCTTCAAGGAAGCACGGTGCCATGAAGGCAGCAGGTAAACAGCTGTTGCGCCCACGGCAGCCAGTACAAGCGCTGCACTAATGACGGAAGCAATGCCCATGGCTGCGTCGCACTGTGACTGCTGGCATCCGTTCAGGGGGCCGGATGTGTAGCCTGCAGCACACACAGCACAGACTGGCAAGGCATAGAGGCATCGCCAAGTCGTATACAGAGCACCGGCACCATGCTGATTAGCGGCAAAGCTTGAGGTTTGTCAAAACAACGACACCGGTGACCGTCACTGCCTGTTAGACGCGACAGCACCACCCTGCACCATCAGCTTGGCTGTGTGTTGCAGCACAGTGGCGTGTTGTGTGTCCGTCAGCCGTGCATGCAAGAGACAAAGCCCATGCCCTTCGCAAATGGTATACCGGCATGAAATGACTGAGATTTGAGTCAGTGCACATGCCCTAGCTAATAGTATCCTTTTTGTGAAGACATACTCCGAAGTATCCAATCACTGCGTGCAAGTGCTGTCAGTGACATGTCGCACCGACCGCCGATGGCCACACTGTCGCGCACACGTGCTCATGACTTGTACATGATCATCATGCTGCACACAGGTCTGCGTAGCATCATGGCAACGTGCACGGCATGCTGTTACTTACGGGGTCCAGTGTAGCCGTCTGCGCAGTACCCGGACGCAGTACCCAGAGCTGTGTCTGCCTCCATGGTGCTGTTGTACGGCAGGTAGACGCGGCCGCCCGCGCACGCATCCGCATTCAGGCACTTGTGCAGCACCACGGCCCCAGCGTTGCCCTGCTGCACAGTCGCCCCCGCACCGCGCCAATAGCCCTTCGACAGCGTCAACGTCTCCAGTGTGTTGCCCGCCTGTGGGCACGTGAAGGCGGGGTCGTTGCAGGGGCTGCACTGCCAGTCCCCACTAGATGAGGTATAATAGGCAAAGTAGCCGGCGGGGCAGCAGATGTGTGCTGGGCGGTCAGTGGCGAACACGGAGGTCCCGAAGAATGGTTTGGAAGTGGCCGGTGATGTCTGGAGGGGGGAGTCGGCATCGGCACAGGTGTTTCCCATCTCCAACCATGCGGGCGCCGAACCAGAGCCGCTGTTGTAACATTCGTCCGCAGTGTTGGCCTCAAACGTGGTGTGCTCTGCAAATGTACAGCACCAGGTGGCGAACAAACATTTGACAGCACAAAGTTCAGCGCTCCTTGTCAGCGCCGTCAGCTCAAACATGAATACACGCGTTTTGAAACTGTTACAGCAAACGTAGTGCATGCATGTGTGCACTGTGCACAGACTCTGTACAACACATGCGCTCCGTGACCCTCAGCTGCTCGCGGGTGACCAGTGTACCTACTTGCACACCGGACGTTGGTCATAATTTGTGGCTGCAATAACGTATGCATGGCATGCAGTGCTCAGCTGTCACAGTGCACTTGCACAAGTCCTTTCCAAAACAACGCAACGCCTCAGAGTGTGGCTTCGAGCAGTGAAGACACAAGAATTATTGCACTCACGTAAAAGGTCCCCAAGTGGCGTGGTTGACAGCAGCGCGCCGCCTTTGGTGGCCGAGTTTCGAGCAAAGTGCACGCGGGCGATGCTGACGTGTGCGGACTGATCGGCCTGCGATATGCCATCCAGTAGCACAGCGCCCCCGCCCCCCCCTGCTGAGTTGTCCTCGAACATGCAGCTGGTGATGTTGAAGACGGCCCCGTTGAGGATGTCCGATGGACGCGGGAATGATGTGAATGCCCACGAAATAGCACCACCATCCTTGGCGCTGTTACTGGTGAATGTGGTGTTGCTAACACTGCAGTTCACGGCAGTGGCGAGATGAAGGGCTCCCCCTCGCTCCAGCGCTACGTTGTCTTGGAAGGAACAGGAAGTGATGCTACCACTCATTATGCTAGCAGCATCGAAGGCGGCGGCAGCGATTGCGATTTCAAACCCTGTATAAAAGAATTCTGTTAGTGTCTCAAACACGATGGCGCCTCCTGCTGGCGCCGTGCTGTTGCTGAACATGCTGTTGTCAACCGTGACTTGCACCGTGGTCTCCGCATATAGCGCACCACCAGCCACAGACGAGCGACATCCCCTGAATTCGGAGTCTCGGATGACAAGCTCGTTTTGAAGGCCATTAGAGCTTCCAAAGTCGGAATTGGCGCCAACACAGCCACCCTCCCCTTGCGCCTGCGATTGCCAGAACGAGGCGCCCACAATGGTGGCGGAGGCACCCAACGCATATATACTTCCGCCACTTGAGCCAGCTGCGACAAATTGGTGCAGCAGAAGAGCCGCAACGAGTGCATCAAATTTACTCGCATTAGGTGTGTGTGATATTCCAGCATGTTCAAAAGACGTTAACCAAACATCTGTTCACAAAAGCAACTTAACACACACACACCTGCAGTGGCTGCCAGCGCCTGGCCCAGCAGCTGCTGCCACCAGATGATTGTGGATCTGCACACCTACGAACAGACTAAGTGACAGTGTGTGGGCGCCAGACAGTGTCCAACACAGACCGGGCCGCCGAACATGGCATCATGTTTACAATCATGGTCAGCTGCGAAACAGCAACAGTTGCTGCCTAGAGCGTGCACGGTACACACTGTGCAAGCATGGCACACAGACGCACCGGTGCTCCCCATAAAGTTGCAGTTTGTGATGACCGCATGCGCCTGCTCGATGTTAAAATGCTCCGCCGTTCAGGAGTGCTGAATTGTCAACAAACACGGAATCGCTGATAGTCACTGCGTCCACGTTGGAAGCCCACTGTTTGTAACCGATGACAGAAACCGCACCACCAGACCCCACAAAAGCTGGAAACACAACACAGGGACCAAGCAGAGCAGCTGACATGAGCAACGGTTAGCAATTGCATGCAATCACTACTGTAACATATGGCAAGTGACCGTCCAGGACCTGGCAGTGCACACATGCCAACTTGCAGGCAATTTGTCCAAAGAACACACACACTCGCACACTGCACAATGATTATCGCACATGTCCACCAAGTGTAGCCCATGCTACTCGGGCACTTGTCTATCCTGCAATGCACGAGGTGCCAGTCACTTAAGCTGCGGTCACTGAGCACTGTCCGCAGCTGGTTTTAGTATGTTCAGGCACGCACCCCATCAGTAAGAGTGCCATCAGGTACTACATATTATACTTCAGAACTACATACAGTGAAGAGTGCCATCACTGACTGGCAGGTACTATAGAAGTATACTTCAGAAGTACGTACAGTGTGTTTAGAAACAGCTCTGCGAACTGCAAACCATATGCATGATGTAAGCAGCAGGCACTGGCAGCACTGGACAGATTGCAGCTCAGCTTGGTGAGATCACAGCGGAATGTGGCAAAACCAGGTGCCGGTGGTCAGCTTTGCAACGCTATTGTGCCTGTGGAGCCTAATTTGGCGAACAAGGTGCAGGCAAGCAGCTTCAGAAGTGCTTGTCGGGTAAAATTATGATGATGATCAGTGGGCACCCATGAACCACCATGGCTGCCCAACTGAGTGGTACCATCATGCTGGCATTCACGTCGCATACTCCATGCCATCAAACAGCATTCAATACTGGAGACTTCGATAAATTACATCATCCGTGTCGGGTTCCATGCCACTGCAATTATTATACCATAATGCGGCAACACTCAATGACATGCAATATTGGGCAATGTGCCGGTAGGTCACACCATATGTGTGACGTGAACGGCGGCGGGCCGCCATTGCACTTCATGCCAGCCGGAGCTCTGTTCCAGTAGGAAACAGTGTTGATTGATGCCATTCAATTCAGGTGGGCCATGTAGTTTTGCCTCAGTGCACAGTGTGCGGCTGCGCTGCGGCAAGACTTAGTGTTGTGCACCAGCCAGACCAACTTGGTTGAACATGTCACATATCATATTAGTATCATTATCATATACGTCTAGTACTTCAGAAGTAATACTTCAGCAGTATACCACTGTAGTACAATGTCGTGCACTACCATGTTGAAACATGCAGTGCGGGATCAGTTGCTTTGGAGAGCGGACAAAACCATGTTGTGCGCCACCGATGGTTGACACTTCAACAAATTGCTCACCTGAGGTTTTGTAAAATAGTGTGTTCTCGATACGGACGATCGGATTTGGTGCTCCAACGCGCTGCAGAAGAGCTCCTATGGCACCGCCACCGTCGCCGGCTGTACAGGCAGCAAGTGAACGGCACCAGCGTCAGGCAAATTACCACCAGAATGAGATAATGTTGACAGCACATGACCCACACAGCAGGCATTCGCTCGTGCTACTGTAGCAGCAGGGATTTTGTACACTTTGCACGGACTTGGCAATAATTGCTGCAATTGCCAGCTAACCTAGGCTAAAGTCAAAGGTTTGCTATCAATGATTGAGGTTCGCAACATGTGCACCAAATCTAGGACATGACACATTGTGTGTTACCTGCACCGGTCCAGGCAAGCATATGACAAAAATAAGTAGGCACATCCACCGGCATGACTCATGGGGCAGGGCAGACGATGCTGCAACAGTCTCGACTGCAGCAGCGGCAGGGCATGAATTACTAATTGCACATGATGATCTACGCCGGGATCTGCTGCTGCGCTGCCGGAACAAAAATTACAACTCACCTTCACACTTGGAAAAAACGCAGCCAGACACACTGACGTTGCCGTCCTCTACCAGAATTGCTCCTCCCACTGCGCTGGTGCTGCCGTTGCTGCTTCTGGTGCTGCTGGTTGACACACGGAGGGGCCCGGCCGAGCCCTCCAGCAGGGTGACGTGGTCTAACCGCAGCCCCCGCAGTATCAGCGTCGCTGTGTTGCTGCCCATGCTGCCGGTGCCGCCGCTGGTGCTGCTTCGAGGACCTACATGAAAGATGCGGTTCGTCTGCTTCAAGTTATACATGTAGCGCGCGTCCCGAAGAGGACCGGCGATGGTGGGCAGGTCGTCATAAATTGTCGGCCGCTGAGATTTCTCACTCCACGCCTCGCTTGTGAAGGTGAGCGAGGTGCCAGCACCGACGACGATTGGAAGCTGAAGCTGCAGCACGCCTGTCCAGTTCGCTGTGGCGATCACCTGCAAGCCCCCGGGGCAGTCGACGAGGCCCACCGTGTCCCTCAGCGCTTGCAGGTCCTGCAAAGTCTGCACTACTGGCCGCAAGTTGCCTGGGTTGGCACAGGTGACTCCCTTGGCGGCAGCAATCGCTGCTTGTGCCTGCGCTTGCGCTGGGGTGAGAGGCGCCCCGCAGCAGGTAACGCAGACGTGCGCCAGCACTGCCAGCAGCAGCAGCAGCGGCGGCGCCTTCATTCACGTGGGGCACCAGCAGCACGTGTTGGAGTGTGGGTGTCTCTCTCTCTCTCTTGACATACGGCGAATTCCAACGCACCAGGAACCGTGAACCAAAACGAAAACGGTTCAGCCTCCTCCGCAGCGCCGGTGCCTTTTTTAAGCTTGCGCAATTTTTCACCGGCTGTCGGAGGGCGTAGCAGCGGGGCAGCTCCATGCCTCTGTAGTACTGCTGCAGCTGCTAGTGGTGGTAGCTGCCGGTCGGGCACCACCACCACCAGCTGCACAGCAGCAAGCCGCTGTGTTGAAGCCGAGGCCGAAGGTTGCCGTCTGTTTCACACAATGAACTGCCTGGCGGATGCAGCCTTCACAGTGGTGGAAGCGCTGAGGGTGAGGTACCACTCAGCCAGGCAAAAGGTGTCTGCTGTGGCGGCGGGGTACACTGCGGTGCAGCACATCACCTTTGCTGCCTATGCCACCATGGCAGTGGGGGTGCTGGAGACTGTGATGGGGTGAGCGTGACGCGTTGCAACTCTGAGCAGCAGCTGCTGCACTGCTGCTGTGCTGCTGCTGTGCTGCTACTGCTGCTGTGCTGCTACTGCTGCTGTGCTGCAGACAACCCTTGCTGGTACTGCTCCACTTACAACAGCTTTGCAAGCCAATGCTGCCGTCAATTGCTGCCGCCGCTGACCTTCCAGCGGCAAGCAACAGCCTGTACATGCTGCAATTGTACACTCATACTGTATAATTCTGCTTATCTGCGTGTATTATTTATCTCTACTAGTAGACATCGATGGTGCCAAGCTTGCTATGCAGGTGCTGCTGCTGCTGCCGCCGCTGCAGTCTGGCTGCTTGCCCTTGTCACCGCACCTGATCATGCCTTTTCCACCTTCCTGCTGCTCACGTGCAGACTGGCTGCGAGCTCGGGCAATGGCAGCGATGGCGTGCTCAGTATAACCATCCTGGGGCTAGCGGAAACCGTAGGTGAGTTATGGTTTCAGGCGGCTCACTGCCCAGAAGTTACCTAGCAGCTGACACATGGTACACAGTGGCACGTTGCTGCAACTTACAGAGGTTGAACATGCCATTGAGAGTGAATGTACTGTCAGAGTAGGCAGTGAACTGTGTCCACATGGTGCTTGCCGTACATTTTCCACAGCAAGCGTGCAGTGTGGGCAAACTTATGGACGCTGCCATGCAGCTCCATGCCATCGTCAGTCAAGTTTCATTTACAGATGTGCTGTATATGCACATGTGCCTATAGACATAAAAGTACCACCGCCGGCAGCTCAGGCCTACCTGCTGGCAGCACTTCTTGCTCTTAAAAGTAGAGAGTTGCAAGTTTGTGTGTATGCGCTGCAAGGCATGTGCCATTGTTTCATGCACACTGGCATGCATGGCATGGGCTCTTGCACGCCAACAAGTTCAACTAAACAAAACTACACTTCTGATGTACTTCAAGTATGAACTACTTCAGAGCTACCCCTGTGACATGGGGCTGTAACCCACTAGTAGTGTTCAGCAAGTTGTAGCAAGTTGCTGGGCTTACGTTCGCATGCCTAGTGCTGCTAAGCAGCATTGCCATCACGTTGGCTGGTAACTGCGGACAGCATGCTTGACAACACTTTTCGCAGTCACGTCCACGCCATGTGCACAGGACTTTCCGCGCCCCAAGCGGAGTTTCATAAATGTTTATGTGAATACTTGAAGCATGTATATACGGTACAAGCAGTACCATGCGGCACACCATGCAGCACTTCCGCCTCACTAGGCAAGCTTGCCACCTCAATGCTGCCCACGCCTTGTGAAACTGTTTCCTGCCCGACTAGGTGGAGCCCTGGTGCTGTACAGATGGAAGTTTACATCGGACTCCAATACTAGGCGAGTTTGCCATTTACGTCAGAATCACACTGCTGCTGCTGTGCACCACCACGATGCTGCAAGATCCCCCGCCCCCCTCCTGGTTGCTGCTGCTGCACGCAACTCCTTCTGAGCATGCACATGCCGAGACAGGTGACACTGATCGATGACTACACAATAACTTGTGCTGAGCACCACCTCTTGCATGGCACACTAGCACAAGCTTTGCAGTGGCATTCTTTGTGGTCCAGCACTTTGTCCTGGTGCTTCCTGCGTACTGGAACGCCAGATTGTGCTGCACACCGTTGCTGCTGAGCGCACACACCTGCAGGGAATGTGCACCGCTGCCGCCAACACACTCGCTGCTGCACACCGTTGCCGCTTAGCTGGCATACCCACAGAAGATGCACCGCTGCTGCCAACGCAACCGCCACCCGCACTCTTACTGAGCTGCCACACCCACAGACAAGATTCGCTGCTGCCGCCAACAAACACAGACGCTGCCGCGCGTACCGTTCCTGCTGTACGCCCGCACCCACAGGGAATGGTGCGCGCGGAGGGAGGTGCAGGCGAGCGCCACCATCGCCTTCATGCTGCAGCTTATGGGCACCAACCTCCTGGTGACGTCGCTCTGGGACCTGGCAACACACGCTGTGCACACGCGCCTGGCCGCGGGCATATGGGTGGCGCTGTTCGGCGGCGTCACAAGCCTCGTGCTGTACAGGTACGCAACAATTCGTATTTTGGCCAAATTTCTCATATTCTGTCTCAATTCTCTTGCTCCCAAAAGGTTGCCAACTGCTCTCTTTGCGGTGTTTGGCGGCGCCACAAGCCTGGTGTTGTACAGGGAGGCTTGCAAAACACTTGAGTTTGTCACGCTTCTCTTGTTGACAGAAAATCTTGACAACTTTCCCCGGATTTGTGCACGTCATGCAACCGCACAATATACGACCCGCATGCGCCGCATCCGGACACGGCAGTAGCATGCATTTGCTGTTGAGGAACTTTGTGCATGCGCCGCATGCCACCTTTAAATATGCCTGAAATACTTTTTTTTGCATCCCCATACATGCACAGGTACAAGATGCACTATGGGGAGGCGCTGGGCAGCATGGTGGTGGTGACGGATGCGCACTGCAGCCGGTGCACGGGATACGTGTCTGCGTCGGTGGCGCTGGCGCTCATGCTGCAACGGGTGAGTGCTGTGCGTTTTTAATGTTTATAATGGTAACTTTATGCTTGTACACTTCAATAGTGTATACTCTCAGAAGTATATACATTACATGTATATGTCCTTCTGAAGTCTGTACATGTATGCATATGTGGTGGTGGTGGCATACGTGATGCACACTGCAGCCGGTGCACGGGTTACGTGTCTGTATCATTGGCGCTGGTGCTCGTGCTGCGACGGGTGAGTGCTCTGCGCGTGTTCATGGTGCAATCTATAGGTTTCAATTGAAGATGCTTCACTTCAGAAGCATGTGTACGTGTATGCATGCATGTGCGCCTGGTGGTGGCGCTCGTGCTGCAACGGGTGAGTGCCGTGCGTTTTTCCATGTTGGTACTGTAGTACTAGTACATCAATGATGGTACCGGTACCTGGTAGTAAATACTACTTCTGGAGGTGAATAGCCCTTCACAAGTATGCACATATACCTCTATGTATGTACCGTACCAATCATACAGTATGGCCACCTGGTGGCATACCTGTCCGTGTCGGTGGCGCCTGCACTCATGCTGGAACAGGCGAGCCCCGCCATGTTGTGTGTTCAGTTATTTGTCAGGCCACAAACCTGTTGTGGTGCAGCAACGGCCCCTCAACACAGCTCGCTAGTGCCTGCTGAAACAATGTACTTTGAGATATACTATGAAGTATGAAGTACGGTACATGAAACATTTTTTGTGCGGTGTGCCTGGTGTATGGCAGCATTGGTGGCTCTATGGATAGGAGGTGCAAGCTGCGCGCCGAAGCAAAGAACAGTGTAAATGCACCAGGCACCAATTGACTCTTCACTTCGAAAGGTAGCTGCTACATAGATGTTGTAGCTTACACTTACTGGATTTAGCTGAAACAGGCACCAAGCCGCAGCTTATTCAATGCGGGAGGCATCAGCCTAAGCTGACGGCCTCCTAGTGCAGCACGGCTGCTTGGTTGGTTATGGTTCAAAGTGAACAATGTAAACGGCAGGCATTTCACACTTGCAAGTATCAACTTCTGAAGTACAGCATGTGCATGTACGCACTGTATGATCACTGTACCTGCTGGCTACTGTCACGCGCTCACGCACCGCTGGCCATTGAGCACATTCTATGGCCGTGCACTGCGCCAACCATGTCGGCCACTTGCAGGCAGTGTGGCATGTACATTTTTCTCCTATTAAGAAGTATATAGGTCGAAGTACATATGTGTGGTATAGTTCATGTAGATGTAGCCGTACCTGGTGGCTGCTGGCATGCGCTCATGTTCTGCACCCTCATGGCCGTGCGCTGCGTGAACGATGTCGGCCACTTGCAGGCGGTGTGGTGGGCGGACAGCTTGCTGGGGCTGCTGCTGGCCATCTACATCATTTACGACGGGACGGTCAACATGCAGGCAAGCGGTACCACCATGCCAAATACATGCTTGTGTATATGACTTCTGTATGACTTGAGAAGTATAATTCGAAGCACAAGTCTTACTGCTGATACTTTTGAGGGATTATCATGGTGTTGCCGCGCCGGTTTCCGTTGTCAACATGAGGGACGCCTACAGTACGCAGTTGTGTGCCCGTTGCCACGATTTGATGCTGTGCGTGCGCGCATTGCGCGTACCTGCATACTTTGCAGCACTACATTCATGTACATGACCGCTCGGGTTCATGCATGTTAGCGGATTGGTGCTTACTTCTGGGGGGGGGCAGTGTTGTGTACTGCTGGGCAGCCTGCAATTTTACCTCTGGTTTAGGCGGCGGGCTGGGCGCCCTGTTTTTTTTGTGTGCCATGCGGTGCTGGTAATACTGCGTAGGCCACCGCGGCGGCAGCAGCGCTCGCCAGCGTTGCATGCACGGAGGCCTGTGCGACGTCTGCTGCGAGTTGTGGCGGACGGCTTCATGAGCCCTTCCGATGGTGCCACCAGTGGGCCCCTGGCACACATCGTGGACTCATTGGGCAGTATTTATATACATATATATATACATGTATTATAGACTGGTACAAATGTGAAAGAAGGATACTTCAGAAGTACAAGGTTGCCAAGCCCAGATACTACCGTGGCTGGGGCAAATTGCCAGGCTTATGTAGGTACTTTTACTTTTATTAAACTCCGCTTAGGGCGCGGAAAGCCCTTTGCACGCGGTTCGAGAAAATCAGCCAGGTACCGAAAAAGCTGGCAATGAGATGTACTTGTTTGGGCAGGCTGTCGCCGCTGCGCGCCTGTGTGTGCACATGACTTACCACACCTTGAGCGAATATCTAAACGGGTGTAGGCATGACATCCACACCCGGGCGTCGCAGGCTGTCGGCATATATGGCATGGGCTGAGGCTGGGCCGCTGCGCACATGTTCAGTGATTCTTAGCATCACACTTGCAGGTGTACGTGCACTAGGTTCCGACAATACGTAATTACTCTTCAAGTACTACAGTAGTATATGCAACCATCAATGCCGCGCTTGTACACTGTGGCCTACATGGCATGTAGTACTTCGAAGTACTTCTGAAGTTCAGGCGTGCAGAGTGGGCGGCCATAAAGCTGATCTGTTTGCACACCAACAAAGCAATTGTGCAAGCCACTGACAAAACTTTAGGCCCACAATATAGAGCTTTACGGCCCTGCATAAACATCCATGTGGACATGTATGGTGCCGTGTGTGTCTTTGCAGGCGGCGCGTGCAGAGTGGGCGGCCATCAAGTTAATGGAAGGCGCGGCGGCCGCTGTGGGCGTGGAGCGCACGGAACCGCTGCTCAACTCTCCAGAAAGGCACGCCTACGCAGAGGAGGCAGGCCCCGGGGGCCCCGCCGGTAGCCAGAGCATCATTTTCTGACTGGTGCATCATTTTCTGACTGGCACTCCTCTGCAGTGTGGCATGAGCTGGGGGGTGACCGGCTTCAACTTCAAGTTGAAGTTGGCAGTTACAAAGCCACCGCGGGCTGCAAGCACGAGACAGGTGTGCTTTTCGGCGGGGCCGCTCGTGACGGGTAATGCTGGCGCGACTTCTGCAGACCCCAAGTTGAAGTTTAAGTTGGTGGCACAGAGCTGTGCAAAGTTGAAGTTGGTGACACCAGAGCTGTGCCGTGTTGCTTTGAAACCCAACGCACCCCCCTGGCAAAAGCGGCTGCGCAAGCCGCCCCACAGCTCTCTGCCAGGGCACAGTGCCGGCAGGCAGTGATACGCTAGTTTTCTCAGCAGCTGCTGGCACGCCACGTGGCCCTGCTGTTGCCACACTCACTCCCAGTGCGGTGATATAGTTCACTTCTGAGGGTATCGGTACCTTCACAAGTTAATTGTATCATGCGGCACCATGCCTCCCGGCCAAGCCCACCCCTATGTTTGAAGCGCCGCTGGCGTTGGCTGCCTTGGCAGCCAAGCCATTCGGCATGCAGGTGACAGCGGCACGCCTGCAGTGCGCCCCGCTGCACCGACCGCCTGTCAATGTGCATATTCATGTGTGTCCTGTTCCAGCCCCTGTCTTCCCCGATTAGCCTGGGGCTGCTTCTGCAACTGCTGCCCATTTGTGCACACTTCTGCTGTTTGTTTGCTACACACACCGCCAGGGGGGGGGGGTACCACAGTGGAGCGTCCGAGTGAGTGGTGATGACAGTATATAGCACTGCTCAATCGCATTGCACTGGCGCGCAGGTGCCGCCGGCAGTGCAAATTAATCGGCATTTTTGCGCAGTGGTCATGCCATATGGCGGCCATGTTGTCGGCGGGCATCCAAGCAGGCAGGGAGCGTAAGCGGAGTGCGTGCGGGCGCACGCCTAATAGTTCGTCCGCGAAGTCCCTAGGGATGGTGGACTTGACCCGGGCTTTGTTTGCGGCAGGGTAACCTGGGTGCCGTCCCGGGTTTTTGTAACCGCCGCTGAGCGCCCAAACACAGTGTACACCATTGCGCTGTCACGCATACGCTCAGCCCTGTCGGCGGCGCACCAGATGGCACTGTCCGCACGTGTCATGGACTACA